>JAGVSQ010013664.1:0-10995 GCA_022683975.1 Rhyacophila evoluta
TTCGGATTTTGAAAATCCGACAGATGGGGATTCGAACCCGCATTCCCCGGATCGCCAGGTGCGCACGCTACTAACTACGCTACCGTATACTTAACAATAATTAATACTTAACAATAATTAATGACTCAAAAAGAGTACGGTGAGAAAATGTGTTACAATATGAGTGTATTAATAAAATGACATAAAAACTGGGTAAAAAAAGAAATGTTTGTTCCTAAGCTAGACGTAAACAGTCAAATAAATAAAAAAAACGCCCATTAGGAAGTGCTAAGGTAACCCAAAACATAATAATGTTCCGACGAATTATATAACATGTAATATGGTACACGTATAAATGGGTAAATATACAATTACAGACGTTTAGCAGAGTAAAGAATCGTCGCACAAGGTTATGCGACCAGAATACAGAGCCACTATTTTCCAAGATCTTCTTTGCAAAGTGATCTTTATAAATGACGTTGTCAGTCAGCCGTGACAGATTCTATCAACCACTTTCTGTGAACACGAGACACGCCGCAGTATAATAAATACTTAGTACCCTTTTTGATATAAGAAAAATAACTTTGGATGGATTTATCAAGCATCGTAACGTCTTAATGATATATGTATATTTATTGCCGACTGATACAAAATTTTCTATTGATTTTAACGGGAAATGAATAGTAATTTTACTGAAGAAAAAACCGCCAAAGTGACGATTTTTTTCATCGATAATATTATAATTCAGTATATATATTTTTTTTGTTTCTCCCCGATAGGATAAAGATTAACGTACGCATTTAGCAATCCGGGGAATAAGAATTCGAATTCTACATCTGCCAGATTTAAAAAAATCCGAAAATACAGAAATTGATGCCCATTGGGTTGAGCGATTGTCTGAAAATCAATCAATCTCGTAAAAAATAATCTTCCAAAACATGGCTTCATATTGCGGAGATCCATATGCTACACTTTGGGAGCAAACATGCTTAAAAAGGAAGTATACTCCAAGCTAAGTGAAATTATATAATATGTACTATATTATAATAATATGTGCAGATCGATATCCTTGGACGGGCTACGCTGTGTAGATTTGTTCCATTTAGGGAGCGGATATGAAAAAGAAGAGGAAGAAATAATGGCATAATTATGTGTGTCATATGTATCTTTTGAAATGTGGGTGTTTCGACGGGTAATTAAGAAAAAATACATTGAATAAAATATTTAATGAAGTTTCACTCATATTTAAAACATAATATATTATTTTACAAGTATATCAATATTTTAGTGATTTACTACTGGAACTAACATTTCAAATTGTATACTTATCATGGTGGTGAGATTAATTTCTTAATTTTCACAATTTACCTCCTTCAGTAATTATGGGTTAATAAAATAGCATATTTAATTCCGTTCTGAAAATTCCATTAAAAAAAATATATACAGAAAAACCAACCCAGCAGCGAAACATTATAACAACATTTCTATTACGGTGAAACCCAACACTTTGCACTCGGAGAGCGTCATAAGATTTGAAAAGAATTAAATTAGATTTCAGGCAATGTTACATCTCCCACGAATGAAAACGCATGTAGACAGGTGAGATTTTGTGACTCGCGGAAAACACCCCACCATGCCAGCTTGTTGTTGGAAAGAGTGTATTTTCATATTGAAAAATGTTTTAAAATAAAATTTATGAATGCCAAATCTTGTTCGGGTATGAATGCTTTACAGGAGAAAATAAAGAGAAAAATATTCAATGTTAAACTTAAGTAAACTGTAACAAACAGTACTTAATACTTATAAATAATTATATAATTACGATTCATTACGAAAACTGAAAATAAGTTTCCAGTCACATAACTAACGGATTTGTAAGTAACCCAAATTTTCTTTCAAGTTTTTTTAAAAATTTTCTTTTGAAATTAGAAAAGGATTTCGTTGTCTTGCTGAAAGAAGAAAAAAAAGCTCAAAATGCCTAAAGGGCTGTGGACCTGCATCGAAATCGTCGGGGCTATCAAATAATAATAAATGTATTTTTGCATCACGTATAAAAATATTTTACATCTATGTGGAGCATATAGAAAATAATTTCGCCTCGTCCCAGATCATGCTATAATCCCGTAGCTCTATTGAATGCACTTCGTAGAAATCATTTAGAGGCTTTCTAAAATGCCTATATCCGCTTAGTTTACTATAGTAATAGCTTAGAATAAAATTCTACCCCCAAAAATTCTAAATATTAATAAAACTATTATTGAACTTAATATTAAATAACTTTCACTAATTCTATAATAACTATATTTATTAAAATCATACATTATTCTATAATATAATACAAGGTAGGTCCAGACTCTCATAAAGCATCCGCGACACATGACCAAGCCAGGTCCAGCTTCACTTTAAAAGTAGTAATTACTACAAGGGTGTACAATACATATAACAGTATTTGAATAATGATTATTTAGATAAGAATCATTTTAAGATCGAAAACAATTTTAATAGTTTTTAATTAATGTATCATGCACAATATATTATATAATTATACATGCAATATAATTAATTACATGCTTAAACAATGATGTTATATTAAGTGCTTTCCTATGCATTTAAAGAACTTGGTTAAACTGCAAAATTGTCGGCTTAAAATGAATAAATAATTATTTCAACTCTCTAAATATATTTACGTACGAAATATTTTTGTCATATTATACCGTCTGTAAAAGATATGTTTTTGTCACTGTCCTCTGGGAATTGACCTCGCGTAGATTTCATACGAGTTATTCTCTCTACCTCTGCTATAAAATAAAACTTACTTTGGTAGGCGCTTGGCACACACATAAATCTAGCTATAATACCAATGTTTCCACAATAAAAAAAGAAATAAAGATTAAAAATAAGTTGTTGATTATTTTTTATTTGCATTCATTAAGCTTATGGTTTTTGTTTTTTATTTTTCTTGTATATGTATACGCCGTAAAAAAACTTTATAAAGTATTTTCGATTAGGTTTAATTTCAAATGTTCGAGAAATATTTTGGTGTCATAATAAGCATTAGAAAAATACGTTTCTATAGAATTCAACATAGATTCAGAATGATGCAAAGTATTGTTGTTATTTTCCCGTCGAAAAAGTTGTGATAAAATATTTCAATATGCATTTATCAGCATGATTTTATTAATTTAAGCACACTTAGTAGTTTGTAAGAGTATGGAGTTCAGAAAAACTATGACTATTCGTTTATAAGTTAATTTTTACTACGTCCACTTCAAGTGGAAGATATGGTTTGTTTAGCTAATGGGCATCCAATCCTGAACCTTTAGATTTTTAAAAATCTAACAATGTTGGGAATCGATACCGCATATTATGGCTCCGAAGCATACACAATAGCCACTCGACTATCGGGGATAAAAATAACTTGATTTATACTATCATCCATTTCCAGAAACGATCAGATCACACGGATTAAGTAATAAAGATCGAATATAGTTTAAGTTAAAGAATGAAATTTTGCAATAAAAAAACTAATTAATATCCTTTTTCAGAATGATATTTTAAATTAAGTTACCATCCGGAATAATATACCAGTAAATTTCATAGTTGTTGCATCTTCATAAATCAATTCGATACATAAGCTGTAGGTTGAATATAAAACAATATAAAAAAACAATACATGAGAAACGCTGATTCATTTATACCCGCGTATATTCCAAAATAGGCGAGGTGGGTTATGTGCTAGGTACACGGGGCCCCGCAAATTTCTTAACTTTCTCTCCCAAAGGGTTATCCTTTCTGATTGTAAAATATTCAGCCAGGTCGCGCGGCCCAGCGATTTGTTTTGATTTCGGAGCTTTTTTTTCGTCCGTTTGCTTCCGCAGATATCGAATTACGCTCCGTGCGGTAAACAATGCATATTCATATAATTTTATTTGGCCGCGCAATATCCAAACGATTGATCTATTGTATATATAATAATTGCAACAAGTGACTCAATATAAGAAAGAGATCGTCCAAATAAATGTACTGAAGAAAATATTTATCGTTATTGTTGTCGTGCCATTTAAATATATGTATATTTGAACGCTTATCGGTTACACTGAACGTCCTTTGGGTTCGACAGCACTAAGAAAAACAATCAGTTATACGGGAAGTAGTCAAATGCAACATTTTTACGAAATTTTATTAATTTTTCAATTCTACATAAATCAGCCAAGTTTCTTGTACAAAAAATTCTACAATTTCGTTAAAAACATATATATATATTACAGCATAAGACATATTTGATCTGCACAAAACGACTAGTTTAAATTCATGAACATATAATATAAACACAGATTTTTCTTTTATTTCTAATTAAACTATACAACATTATAGATATATAAGTAAGACTGGTATATAAAATATTATTTATGTGTGTAGAATTAAGCAAAAAAGTTAGTACGGAGCTTATTTCTCCGTTTGTGATTTACTGAGTATTTTGCGTTTTGAATAACAAACTGTGCTCAATTATACGCACCATATAAAATTATGAAAAGAATAATTTTTTAATCAAATAATGGTAGATTTAAATAAAAAAAAAATACATCTCTAGATAGCCGATATAAAATAATACATAAAATAACAATCCTCTTTAGAAATGTTTGCGAAAATATTCACACTTGAAACGTTTTCAATAAAAAAAAAGAAAACAAAAATTATGCGAACAAAGATACTTTGTGGAAAAAATCCAACAACGATCATTTCCCCCTTTAAAGCGATGGGTGCAGAGAGACGCCATTGTGTTCACTTTCGCGATCTTAAAAATATTTCACGTTTTAAAAACATGGCTACTAAAGAAGAGGAGGCATCATAATGAAATCTGACAAGCATTTACATCATTTTTGTGACGTTTCTTTTCTTCCCGCAAATACCCTTCAACCCCTGACAAGATGAATGATTTATCCTCAGAAGTAATTCGGTATTAATTCTCACAGGGGTCGCGTAACACCACCGCCCTTGCCCCCACTGCAACGGAATAATCGTGAACTTAATCCAACTCCCGAAAAGCCTTAGACATCTCAGGCTACTAGGCAATGAGAAAATTACATTATATTACGTTCCATAATTCACTAAAACTAAAAACATGAATGAATCATAATACGGTGTGTTAATTCACATAGTGAAATCTCTATTTCGTATCCGAAATCGACAAATTATAACTCTGTAATAATACATTTTTAAATATTTTCTAATGTATTAACCCCCAGGAAACTGAGAGTTCAGCGTGCATGTTTCGCAGCTGGAAGTTGTGCGTTTGAATCTCATAAATTCCAAAATACTAGAAACGTAATGAGCTGAGAAATTGACTGACGGCCAATTTACGTAAAAAAAAATATGAGTATTAATAGTATGGTTTAATTTTCGTATACGTCGATCGATTAGTTTTAATTTTACATCAACTTTTTCTATTATTTTACGGTTTATTTTTTTATTTCAGCTCGTGAAATAACACAGCATAAGTATTGAACATATAACTGAATTTTCCAAGGTTATATATCAGAATTGATGAAATTGTTCTACAACACAAGAAAAATGTTCAATTGAACCCCCAGTATAATGATTTTATTCTTATAAAAGAAGGTTTATTACTAATGTTTAGTAAAGAATATTGTACAAAATAAGAAAAAATGGAAACTGTCTATCTACACTAAAAAAATCTATAAGAAACAGTTATTATACTCGATAATTGTACTACTATATTGTATATCTGAGGAAAAGGTCCAATTATTTGCGATCCTAACTGACCTGAGTGTTTACACGAGACAGTAGAAAAAAGCTTTTATGTATAGAATTTCCAATCCAATCACAAAATGCCTACACATTGCAAAGGACGTTTCCGGCGATAACAATAATCTCTCAGCGATTACATCTGTGGAGACCTACAAAGATTGTGAGACCCTGCAATCAAAAGCGGATCATATAAAACGCAACGAGTGTGTTTTAATCGAATCTTTGCAGAAAAAGAATCTCATAACATTATACTCGTTGAATTTAGACGAAATCGTAATAACTTCGGAGTATCAATATTAGAATTATCAGTATATATACGTGCTTAACTTTGATAATTAAGAATACTTTGTTAATCCAATGTTACGTATGCTCCAAGGTATATATTATCATTAGTAAAATTGATACGAATAAATTTAGTTATTTCAGTATAAATACAAAATCGGTGTAATATAATACTTTATGAGAAATAACGAGACTGTTAGGACAGAAATTGTTATAAAAAGTTGTTCTTATGTAACAATGTGAAAATACACACTGAAACGACACGCTGTTTATTTACTAACCACCATTTTATAATTATAACGTAAATAACACATATTTCTGTCAAGGATCTCAGATTAGACATCTTCATGGTGTATATTTTTTAAAACGTATATAATTTTTAAAAAGATTAGTGTTTAACGGCGATATGTCTGATTTATAATACATATTGGTTCAAAGAAGTAAAAATAAATCGATTGAATCTTAAGCACTCGCAGGAGACGTCTCAAAAACAGATCCAAATGTTCTTCTACGGTAATATCATCAAGTTCTATTTTATGGCTCGAAGTAACCGCATCTACGGCAAAGTCTATTGCATTTTTACTGTCGCTATTAAAATAGGCAAAACAGAATGCATTGCCACTTAACATTCTCTCTTCCGCAATAGGCACTGCTATAAATAAATCGGCGTCGAATTTATCGGAGGAAAATTTCGCCAAGGCGTGTTTTCGTATCGAAGTATTGGCATAACAAATCGTACAAGGAAAAGCTTCTCGGACGCGCGCGGATGGGAAGGCTTTCGAGGAAGGCTTTCACGGAGCTTTGGCTGGATGTGGGGCGCGGAGGGATAGTGCAGCAGTGTGCCTTTGTGGCGAATTTCGTAAAGACGGCTAAAACATTTCGGAGGTTTAGGGATGAACACGGACTTAGTCGATACGAGCCGAGACATTTAATATACTAGATGGTTACTATATACAATTATTTATCGTTTGATCACAATATAAGTATGATCAAAAGATTTTTAGATAAATTTTACCGCTCCAATTTGAAAGCCGTAAGATAAATATATATAAGACAATAAATTAATCGTGATAACTTAAATTATTTTCCAAAAAACAATTAATATAAAAGACAGGCCAATTGAAACCTGAAGGTTCCTCTCGCTGTATTCTTGAAGCAATGTATTAATTGAAAATATGTCTAGGTTAATAACAAACTACATAAAACCACTATTGTAGATATTGTAGATCTACTTTGTTTAAAGTTCCAATCTATTATATCCAGTTAATTACAGAAATTTCATACAACATTCCCAGATATGATAATCTAATATATTGTTGTATTAAGATATTTTGTTTAATTGTTACTGATGTCACTATATTAAAGGAAATATCTTTAAGTATGACAAACAGAATATAAATAACGGCTCTTTAATTAAGTGTTCCGTTTCAAAGTGATTTTAAATAAAGCGCTTTAAATATAGGTTACGTATGATTTAAACATTTTGTAAGCAGTTTTCAAAATACACTTCTTTATTACCAAGGCAACAAAAATCATTTCCGATTGAAGAGAGCAAGTTTCAATTAATGATCAATGTGTATAGATACTGATTCAGTTTTCTTTCATATGAAAATTGTTAAAAATACTCGACTAAGAAGACAGGTAAAGTATAAATATTACTTTATGTTGTACAAAAGACAGATATTTAACATAAATTAATCAAAAGCTAGGTAAGCTTGTATCAATTATTGCAATATCCTCCAACAGTTGTGGAGCTTATTAACTACATTGAATCCAGCAGTTGGCACATTTGTACGAAGTGTCGCGGTTTAGATAGCGCGATATCTAACTATCAACCAGAACCCGGTATCTAACTAACTACCAGGGTAGCAGCCAAGCCAGGAGCAAACGTTCAAAATCCAATGAATTATTCACCGAAAGCCAAGATTAGATTAACCCTCCCTACTCACTTACCCCACAGTGTGCCGCTGTTCTGTTTCCCTGATACTTCTCGACGGAGGAAACGGATATATTTTTGTTTTTGCCTTTTTCTCCGCGGGGTTGTTTTCACTTGGCTGAATACTATAACTATACTCATTTAGCTAAAAACAATGACACATATTTATTTATCGTTTCGAAATGAAAATACAATAAAAATAAAGTGGATAGTTGTAATTGGGAAAAAATGTACGCCGTACTTATTTAAAATCAAAAATAAATACAATCCACATGAGTAGGTGCATTATATTATATAATATATATGTATTGCGATTAGAAGCAATGTATATTTTACATAGTATTACGTGGCAATATTATGAGACATATTGTTTATGAGATAACGCAATTGAGTGAAATTGTCTTTATTTATCAACGTACTTAAATTTTGCTGTTTTTATGTATCAAACCTAATTGATATATATTTAAGTGTGAGAATATATTTTTTTCATTCCGGAACCAACATTATTTTTAAAAGACGAGAAATATTATAAAATTATAAAAACGGTGTAGAATTGTTTTGCTTATTCGATTGAGTATACAATTTAAGCATGGAAAAATATTTTTAGGAACGATATATTATAAACGTGGGCTTAATTCTTAGAAATATATTGAAATGAAGCCGTTTTAAAACTTGCGTAAATTACAGAGTTTTAAATAAATTCCCGCATTTCTTAGTTTTATATGTTGGAAGTATTTTATAACGAAGTCTAGAAGAAACTGGCCGATAAAAACATCATTGCGTAATAAGCATTACTCATTACTTCATAATACGATCATTAATAATTCAGTGGCGCTTTTTCAAAGTATGGCCTTAAGCTTTCATTCTTATTTAAAGGTAAAAAAAGCTTCCGATAATAATTTTAGAATGTAAATTTCAGTGTAACGAAGCGCCGGGGACAACGTTAATCACTTTAGAGATTAATTTTACAGGCAGGGGAAAAATCGGATTAAGGTGGGGCAAGTTCATATCGCAATGATTCGTTTTCGCTCGGTGTAACTCGATTTTTTTCGGTCTTTGATAGCGGAAAAGGAAATTCACTCAACACTGAAGAATTTCTTCTTATACAAAAAAAAATATGACGATCAATCCGACGGTGGTTTATTATTGATAGAGAGTCAATAGGACAAAGTCAATGGCAGAAATGTAGTATTTAAAGAGTTCAATGAGTTGTCATCCACCGTGGTTAAACAAATTAATGTGTCTGAATCATATTATAGTTTACAGCTTTAGCAACGTACATTGTTAGCTTAATATACCATGTATATCAGAATCTAAAAAATGAATTCATATTAAGAAGGAAATTAATATGTAAATATTATCATCACATAGTGAAATATTTAAGCAAGAGTGACCTGAAGATAATCGACCAAACACTCGTGTATATCGTAAAATTGGTAACATGTCCAGATTTTAGTTATGGGCATTTGAAAGATTTTAGTTTGTACCCTAAACAAAGCCTTCTGGATTCAATTAAATGAGGGATGCGTTTCCATTAACACGAGTGACCCATAAAACAAGATGCAAGTAACAACTTCTTCAAACATCTGATGCACAGCTTAAAGCTTTATAGTTATTATAGCAGAAACCAGGATAACAACATACGGAAGCGGTATGAATTATTCAGCTATGAGCAAGTAAGTGTGGAAGGACGATTATTAATTTAACAATATTTTTTAAATACAAATATAGCGTGTTAAAATGTAGTTTTACTAAGTAAATTTCATCATAAGTTGTTCAATGTATTTTTTATTTAATATCTTATTACTTTTGAGAATGTAATTTTCTATAATTACTCCATTATCGACCTTATATTGGCGTATATCGACGTATATGGCGTATATCGACGTATTGGTTATGTTTTACCACTAAAAAATAAATATCAAATTTTTACTTTCATCCAAATAATTTGCAATCAAGTCAAGTCGGCAGATGTTAACTGAGGAATATAGTGTTTTGCAGGTATTTCTTTCAGAATGCTATTTGTATCATTCGATTTCTGAAACTTAGAAAACAGACAGTGTGGTGAATTCTAGGATACGGTAGTATGACTTCATTTGCGAAAGGAGTCAAGAAAACTCTTGCAGTCACTCATTATTCACTCACTATCCAAGTCACTATTGTAATAACGTGGCAACGCTGGATTTGACGCTAGCTCGTGCTGCGGATGCATCGAGAAAGTTTTGACCTGTGAGGACACAATAGTACTACTTGGAGGGAGAAATTCTTGAAGACGCCACGTTGTATACATATGGTTTACTTTAATATAAAAAGTGGTTTGTGATAAAAAAAACTGTAATACTACGCTGCAAGAGAATAAATTAACCATTGCAAAAATCTAGTATGGTTGACATATTTTAAAAATAATTGCTAACGTGGATATGTTTATGGCACGGGAAGAAGGAAATTCTATTAAAAAGTAATAATGAGAATAAAGCAGTGTAATTTAACTAAGTGTTGATTCAGATACAAATTTAAATGACCTAGCAAGTACCTGCCTAGTAACTTTCTCGCACTTTTCCCTAGGTAGTCTCATTAACCTAAATAAATATTTTGCAACACCATTCCAGCGGCTGAAGATGATATCATAAGTTATTATGACAAAGTAAATATTGTGAGAGAGCCTGGACGTAGATTAATGTAAAACTTGTTCACGAAGGTTTCGGGATTAATCTGAATACATTGACAGAAGCTCTGATGAAGGTTCACATCTAATGGGGCGACTTGACGCTATGTGGTTTCGGCCTGGGAGCGGAATATATTCACAAAGTAATTGATGGACATAATGTGTAAAATGACAAGTGAAGCGATGAAGCAAAGCGTTATACGAAAGCTATCATAGTACTTAGACTTTGATATAAGTATTATGTTACGTGACGCCATAGCTCTAAAAACTAATTAATTGATATCATTGTATAATTATGATTTTTAGTACTAATCTAATATATAAAAGTCAAAATATGTATGTTCGTTCGTTCGTTCGTTCGTTT
>JAGVSQ010013665.1:0-10994 GCA_022683975.1 Rhyacophila evoluta
TGATGTCTGACTAAACACCATCTACTTCCTGATTCTGTTCACCAGGGGTTGGAAAACTTGAATAAAAAGATATACATTATGTATTACAACTAAATATGTTCCGATCACGACCGTTAAAATAATACTCTAGAGTTCAAAAGAAAAACTCTACTTTCGATAGCAAAGTTATTAACATGTGTCGCTTATATTGAATTAATGTCAAATGTACGTGATCTGTACGTCCCTAATGCTAAGAAATCGAAAAAATCAACTGTTTTCATTCATAAATGCAGAACTATTTTGCCAGTAGTCATTCCAATACGGAGAACAATTGCAATGATTAACGAGATCGCCTCGGATATTAATATCTTCAACCTATGTGAGAGTGAGTTTAGATGGAGTCTGTCTATCTTACATGGTAGACACTCTCTCTTTCCTTCCGTAATTTAAAAAAAATGCTTTCTTTATCCTTTCTTATATTTAAAAAATGTGACCTTATATGTTATCTTTTAATATGTTTTTAATATTCCCGTTATAATCATATTTATGCAGTGCCATAAATGTATTAAACGTTTAATTTGTAATATTGCAACATGTGTATAATAAATAAATAAATATCAACAGAAATGTATTTTTTCAAGAATTAAAATAGTGAAATTATTAAAATTTATAATATTAAGTTACTTGTTTTTATATATTTAAGAATATGGTTTAAATAAGGATAAGTTATGAACTATGCCACTTAATAATTATGTATAGAAAGGTTCTCCTAAAAAGTTGTCTATTATGGAGAGGCTTGATTTCCTGGTTGTAACGGATATTTACAGTAACACATTAAAATTGGTTGTTTCTGATTTGGATCGGATCTTTGTTATATATAATAATAACAAACTTATTTGTATTTATTTCCAGCACCTTCCGCGTCTCCATACCAGCAATTTTAGCGTATGTCGTGGTGTAAAGAAATGAATATCTCCTAAAGTACACCGGGAGTAGCTTTCAAATATTTTGATTTATGTACACTGTTAAAATTTTTGATCTTGATTATAAAACTTATATATCTTTTATAATTTAATGCAAAATTGTAAAGCATTACTATCCCGTGTGGTAAATATAAACAACAAAACTACTTTAAATTCTAAAAAATCAACATGGATTGTAATGTAAGACAGATATTTCGTATTTTGGCATCTTTAGTCTGTATACACACTAATATATAATAAAGCAAATAAAAAACTTTGGACATAAATCGGCTTATTTTGCTTTTTTTTATTCCATCATTTATGACTCCATTTTTCAAAATGTGAAGATGCAGGACTGGATATTCGATAGGTTGCGTAATTGACTGACAAGAAATTCTCGTAAAAATAATCAATTGAAATAAGTCTTGACGATATAGAGATCAATATCTACATTTTCAAAGTAGTAATTTTAATTCTATTCAGATCCATGTCGATAACTTAAAGCCTAAAAAGACAAAATTATTTAATAATTCTTGCAATATCGTTCAAAACTTTTAATCTTGTTGCATATACATATCCCGTATTAATTTGACAACTCAAAGTTATTTAAATATATCTAAACATAGTCACAAGAACTATTTCTCCGTCCAATATTTTGTGTCATGATTATTTTTTTACATATTGTTTACGGTGTGCAATTTGTGCGATTCAGAAACCGTTTGCGACGGTGTACACATTTTTGTGCTCGTCGGTAACATTCAATTTTTTTTATAAAAATCACACGTTTGGCTTTATTGATACGCGCTGCACATTTTGGAGTTTGTGGACAAACTTTTGGTTGATTAATCAATGCGTTCCAATTTCATACATGTGTCAATTTTTTTAAAAAACATCCCCGTAAACAATGTCATATTAAATACAAAACTTGTAGTAAATACACATATATAATATATAAATTCATATTTACTTAATATCTTTTATTTTTATTGAGAATCATGAAAAATATTTATGTTATATTAAAAATATAAAAAGTTTTATATCCCTGCGAATAGCCTTGCATTATCCAAATACTGCTATTGGTGCATATTTTGGGTTATCAATATTTCAAACTCAGTTGAAGGACATCATAATGATATAAACAGATAAACATACTTCATGGTAAAGAATCACTGCAGGCAATAAAAAGAAATAAATACGTTTAATTTAATCATCTAGAATAAATTGACTCTTCAGTAAATACTTATTCATAATGACATTCAAATATAAATATTTAAGTAAAATATACGTCTCAATTAAAAGTTTCCAACGTATAAAAATAACTCACATATAGATAGCTTACACTGAAAATCAGCCGATTCCATTGTGTCAAATGTTCAAAAGCAACAAAAACTTTGGTGAATATGTGTAATATGTTAAATGCATGAAGTTGGCTAATGTCTACAGGGGATTTTACGTTTTTTTTTTTTTACAAATGTTGTGTGATTTGTGTATAAGCTATGTTTTGTGTATAATGTAATGGTATTAAAATCGGTCAGTAAAGTAAACTCGTTTGCAGATCAAGCTATCGATATTTCAGATTTTTTTTCGTATATTATATTCACTCATTTAAATATTTCGAACTTAACATTATTTGGAATATGTCATTTTCCATACATATGTGGATCAATATTTGTGGCCTTAATTTTATCTTTAGCTTGTTATGATGCCTGCACATAAACGCTGTGTAGTTATATACTAACAAGAATTTTGAAGATAAATTGAAAAAAAATAGAAAAAAAAATAGAGATACGTTTGTTCTAATGGAAGGCGGTATAAAATTACACCCCACTCTCAGTTTTTGAGGAGTGAATAATTATCATCATATAAATGCTTAAAATGCTCATCAGCCATCATCATTTGTTAAGCGTATTGAGTATTCATAAAATACGCTCCTATTTTTCGTACACGACTTGGATCCTTTTTTA
Organism: Rhyacophila evoluta; assembly: GCA_022683975.1. Taxonomy (NCBI): domain Eukaryota; kingdom Metazoa; phylum Arthropoda; class Insecta; order Trichoptera; family Rhyacophilidae; genus Rhyacophila; species Rhyacophila evoluta. The sequence goes on from JAGVSQ010013665.1 coordinate 2,906, forward strand.
AAACTAGATCTTTTTTATGCAAACTTCTGTTTGCATCGTAATCCACTGTCAGGGCAGAGCTAACTCAAGGTACCAGTAAAGCGGACAGTTTTCCGGGACGCTATATGATAATGAGCGCCATCAAGGATCTTTCGAACGAAAGAAAAAGTGAACATAATAAATAAAACATTGTTGCAATTCGAAATTTTTAAAATGGAAAAAAATAGGTCTATGTATATGTTACTTTAAATGACATGCACAAATGTTTGGTTGCTAAATTTGTAGTGCAAATTCACGTGAAGTTTATTGTTCTAATTACTGTACGATATGTTATTAGATAGTAAACTCATTTCTATTTTTTCAGTTTTTATTTATGACTAGCTATACCCAGCTGCTGGTTAAAAATAATGACGCTATTTAAAAAAAAAATATGTTTTTACCTGTCATTTATATAATAGTAGGTATATAAAAACACGTGCGTATTAAAATGCAACGTTGTGTCAAAATTTAAAAACAATCAGTGAAGAGCTTTGGGAGATTTAAAATTTTGAACAAACGAACATTTACATTTTTATTTATGTACATTTAAAAAAAATACAGGAAATTGCTCAGGACATCGGCAAGATGAACTTTGACCCGAAATACGACTTAAAATCATATAAAATTTTAAACAGTATTATTGTAAACATAATTCATTAAAATATATTTGAAATGTGACAGTTTTTTCAACATTTTTTATTAGACTTTACTATCTGACAATGTTCAGCACAGGTTGCAAACTAATGATTACTTTTATCACTAGAAGAGATAGTTTGGGCATCAGATATGCATGGTAAGGGCGATGGGTTTTCAAAAATTGAAATAGTATCAATGTCATCCTCGTTTAAGGACTATTTTTTCCTCTGAAAATATAACTAATGTTAATTACGTATATATTTAAGTATACAAAGAGGGAGCACGGATTTACCTAAAATATGCACCGCGTAAAAAAGACCCGACGTAAATATGAGTAGGTTTTAAGCAAAAACGCCATATCAAAATCATTAAAGTGAGTCGCTCATATTGTACTCGTTTTAAAAGTATATATTAATGTCCTCATCATTTAATATAATATTTAAACTTAATTCAACTCACATATTCATATAAACGTATTTTATTTGATTTTCCGCAATATTACTATGGTAAAAAGTGCCGTGTTTGCTTTTAATTCCCTCGTTTAATCTTTCTTATCAAGGTGACATAAATAATAACACACAATTAAATTGTAAGTATTTTGTATATTTTTATTTAATTCGAATACAGTTAATATCATGAAATTAATATACATATATGAATGTAAAAATACCATATGTTTCTATAATATATGGCACACATGCAAACTACATTTTATCTATAAGCTACATAAGACTCGTAACTACTACTTTAAGAACATTTTTTTGATAATATGGAATTCTTTCTAAGTACATTACATAATATTAGTTATAATTAATTATGATTATATATAATTCCGTCTTATTGGTGAAGATGAAGACTTTATTCTTCTAAGTATTATATATAATACATTTCATTTGTCTTTCATAATTCCTATGACGTGGACATATATATATTAATTTTAAATATAAATCTAAAATTTTACAGATTAAATAAATTCAATATTATTTAAGATTCAAAAAACCATTTATTTAATAATATGTATGTATTACTAAATTAATTCTAATGGATGAGAGTTTGCTTTTGGGCAATGCAAAACTGTGAATTGTTCTATTCAACTTACACTTAAAACATGAAGGTTTAATTGTGGGATAACGATAGAAAAATGTATGTATATCCATGGCCTAATACAGTTATGAGTAACCTATATTTTGAGAATGACCGTAATGTATAATTTTATTTTTGAATTTAGGATGAATTTATTTTTATACACTCACCATGTTTGCATTTCTTGAAGGACTTTTTCTACAATCCTTTCGCTCGATATATACATTTTTTTATAATTTAACCGGGGAAATACAACACTCGAAAAAAATGTTTTCCAATCTTTGTTTCGTCTAGTTTTCTTTATGTGCGTTCTTTACAGTCGCATATGGTTATCACGGATTCCCCCAAGATAATTTGTAACCATTCAGTTGCTTAGCAACCTTCTGTCATGCCAAGATGTATTATCTCCGTAGAATACGTCTTATAGATAGATAGTTCTTAACGGTCTTTTAAGATGCTAAAGTTTTATTCGTTAAACGAAGAGGTAAAAAAGATTTAGATTCCATCGGAATTTTTTAATAATTTTATCGTATCCTGTTGTTCATCTAGTTGCGCTTACATACTTTTTTATAATATATGAAGTTAAAATTTTAAGTCACTGTATGTGTTCGGTGCTGTTCATAACGGTCCTATTGCAATTTGGATTTTGGATGGATTTGGGATGCGTCTTAGAGTTTTTGTAGTATAGATTTATGAAGTGAAGAATTATAAATAAAACATTAACACCACATTATTTGAGACAGTATATTCGAGTTATACTTTGGTGAATTATTTAAAATTATTATTTTACAGAATTGGTTGGTGAGTGCATATCAAGCAAGTGCCGAAACGTGAATTTTATATTTGCTTATTGATGACTTGAATTATAGATACCATTTCTGAAACAATTTTGTTTCAGGTTAGTAAATGAGAGATGGGTTAGTTTTATCTTATGATGGTACCATCAAATGATATAATACTACTCAATTAATCATCTATGTACTTTGTACATTATCGTATGCCTAATATTAATTAAAACAATTTATTTGTACAGTGGAAATCGCTTAACACGAAAACGTTTAATATGAAAAATCGATTACACAAAATAATATGCCGGCCTTCTGAAAATATGTATGGTGAAAATAAATTTAATACATATTAATATTTCATTGCCAATATTTCAGGAATGAAAAACATAAAACTCTATTTTTCAAAGTGACTTATGCCAAAAAATCGAGTTACGCGTTCCTGCAGTATTGGCGACGATATTGGAAAGTTAAAGATAATTACATTCGACACTTCTGTGGGTATGATAAATTTATTGGACCTATAATGTGTTCATTAAAATCCTAACTTTGTTATTAATATGTAAAAATCATTGGTGATTTTTCTCCATACATTTTTCTAACACGAAATTATTTTAACAAGAAAAACTATTTTTGGTCACACAATTTCCACAGTATTTGTAAATTGATGAGTTTTTTTAAAAGTATTCATGTGATTCATCAAATTTATTATTTCTACACTCAACTATTGATTAGAAAAATTATCAAAGATTTCTATCACTTACAAATATATTGCATAATTTAAAATCATGCTTTTAAATATTTAAGCACTAAACTTCTTTAAAACCACTCACATCGCATTTTTAAAACTCAAAAAATGGATGGTTTTACATATATTATGTACAATATTTAGGTACATATTAATTACTTATGTTCTCATATAGTTTAAAATATAAATACTGACTCTAATCTACTCGTATTAAACATCTTAATTCATATGTTTTATTTGTATTGTATGTCAACGTAAGAAATACGAGGGAATAATTATTATGTATAATAAATGTATTATTTACATGAAAAACTAAACCTATATATACAATAAAATATCATGATAATAACTATCTGATATTTTAACTTATATGTGACATTATAATTGTCCCAACTGGCCAATCGTATGATTAAATTTTTTATTGAAGGAAGAGTCTATTAATGAGTTTAAATAGTATATATCCAGAAACATATGAAACAGTTATCTATCGTTAATTTTAGAAATATATTTTATTGTATGATTTGGTAAGAATACCCAATTTTTATTAAAAATAAAAATAAAATGTGTTTTTTTTTCAAAATAATATACTCATTACATTGTACTTATTTTGGTTGCAATCAATCAAATGCAAATTTAGTTTGAATGGATTAGAACTGCTTATGAATTAAATATTTTATTAAATTATTTATAGTATCCATCTATCTACAGTCCACTTGCAGTCCCGGTATATTATTCAAGACTGACGATTGGGATTAAAGCAAGCTACGTGACATGTAACATGATCCGAACGACAGTACACAACTGTTAACGTGGACTGACTAATTTGTGGCCTGCTTCAATTCTAATCGTCATCTTGAATTGACAGTCCTCGGACTGCAGGCGTACTGATGATATACGGGTACCATTAGTAAATATATCAGTGAAATAATTTTCGTATTTTAAAGGTTTTTAAAATAATATTAAAAGTATTATAGTTTGTGTGCTTATTTATACAAAGCATTAAATCAAATAGTTATATCTAATATTAATCATTGTAAAAAAATTGTAAAGATATTATGTACACGCAAAGCTCCACACGTTCCCTTTAAAAGGTTTAAATAATGGATCATCTTTATTTGATTATTAACTTAAAAGTTATTTCTACTAATCATATTTTATACTGTGTACATTAACGAAAAAAAACTACTTTTCAATGTACAAAAGTAATTTCAATATCTAGAAAAATCCTATTACATTATAACTTATATTTTCTAATGTTTTTACAATTTTAATGCTAAATAATTCTGAAATTTAAAAATAATATAAAAAAATTCAAATAAATAAAATGATAAATCAGGTTACTGGTGATAAAAATTAATATTATCGACTTATCGAGCTTAAACAGTTGATACATTTTTACAAAAAACAAATTTCAAAATTTACTTTAACATTTCAATCTTAAGTTTACGGTTGTTTAAAAATTTAAAAACCTGCATTCATGAAGTAATATGTGGAAACTAACAAACTTTCATTGAAAGAGGCAGTTGAAACTTAAGTCTGAATAAACTTCTTAATAAACTCAATCTTTGAGTGTCATAGAGATTAAACTACCGAACAATGTAAGTGATATGTTCATTTTCCTTTGCATATTTACTCATTGGACTGTCAGCAATCCCAACATGTGCCAAAGATTCTGCTGCGTTACAGTGGTCTGCTTTACAACGGTTAATAGTGACGATAAAATCACAGAGGAGACTTTTGCGAGCGTACCAGGGTGTGTTTTGTTTTTTTGTAAAACAAATGAAACATAATGTATGCCTTTAAAGAGGCTACAATTTTTTAGTTTGCTCTAAGAGGCTCATAAGATTTTTTTGAAAATTTAAATAAATCCGTATATAGAATTGTTGACAAATCCACATATTTTTATTTCTACGTATCTCAGTGTGAGTTGGGGTCCAGAAAAAATCAATATGACCAATATTAACAAAGGTGAAGTAAATGATTGTTTTTTTTAATGTTCGGAATATAAGAATTTATTTACTTAAATTCACTTCATATGTTCATAAAATAAAAATTATACTAAAGTTAGATGATTCTGATTCTGTTCGATAAGTCGCTTAATATGGTTAGCAAGATAAATATAAGTAAATATGCGCAGAAAGAAAAATAGAACACAGAAAAGTTTACAATAGTTCTTAAAGGATACCATTCTCATATTATAAAGAGATATTTAGTCCTTGCATTCATGAATCAATTTCTCTTATTGTATTAATGAATTTAGAAGTTTGTTCATAATAATGAGATTATTTTTGAAGTACTTATATTTAATGTTATATATAATTATACACATCCGATTTATCAATTAATAATTTACAAATTTTGGTGCAATGTTGTTGTTGCGATAATGAAATTCATTTCGCATACATCATTTTTTATTTCGGTATATTAAACAAACAAATTTATATACTTGCACGTTTTTCTTGTACATGCATGAAGATGCTGAGAAGTGATATATTGGTCGTAAATAACAATTGATATAAAATTTGACAAATTTTAAATAACTTTTTCTGAATTTGATTAACAAGTCATAAGATAAAATCATATTTGTAAAATACAAAAAATATTTAATTGCATAATGAAATGTACAAATATGTTACTTTGAGCCAATATTTTCTTATATTTCTGTTACAGGTAATATAATGTTTAAAATCATTTTTTCTAGGTTGGTAAATAAATATAAACGTCACATATTCAATCAGAATAGCCATCAGCATTAGCATGATCGGATCTCGGAGAAGGCGGAGACGCCCTCGACCTTCGAGCCATCATTTCAGGAGTCGGTGGCATGAATCCCGCTAAATATTCAGCAGGAGGTCTGATAACGGTCGGTAAATATCCGGTACCAGTGTACGGAGGCGTCAGGAATCTTCGTGAAGGTGAAAATTTCATTGTCTGACCACCCAATGGAGAAAACGCCGATTTAGCCTGATACCCAGATAGAGAATATGGGGGAGAATCTTGCGTCATTCCATAAGGGACATGACTTGCCATTAAAGCGTTTGCAGCGTTTCCACTTAAAATGGCTTCCATGGCCAAAACAACATCTCCTTTGCATTTAGACAATAGATGTTCTATCTCCGATCGTCTTTTGCCGGGGAACACTCTCATCAGTACGTCAATAGGTGATCGGTTGTTTCCTGGACTTGTGCTATACTGAGGTGAGATTTTACCACTTTCAAACGAACTGTCTAAATGAGTATCGTTGATCATATCACTTCTATTTGGAGAACTATGGTCGCTGTCCAATACAGTAGGCTGCTGTGACACCATTTCACTGGCTGTATCACTTGAAGAACTGAGACCTCGAGCCAACTTCCTTTGCGCTGTCATATTGTTCTGTTCTTCTCTTGCATTATTAGTAAGGTTCTGAATTTGGTGCGTATATTTAGATGGAGGACTTGAAGTGGGCAAGTATTGGGATTCTTCCATCATGGGCCATTTTTCCGCCGGCTGTTCATGCTTTATCGGGACTAGTATATCATCGTATTGCGTCGATCTGGTTTCTTTGAGGGACAAATTTTCTGGTCCTCCAATCGAGCTCTGGTTTGAATTGTCGTCTTCTTCTTCTTCGACGTTCAGATCGTTGTCGCTCCCGATGGAACCGGGTCTTGGACTCGGCGGAGAGTGGCCAGGAGATGGAGCTCCGTCCGATTCACACATCGGTGCTGTCACTCGAGGTCGTTTTTGCACTGCGGAAAAAAGAAAGAAACGATTGATAATTTTATTTGAGATCTTGAAAATACTCTAAAATTTTGCAATTTAAGTTAAAGATATTTAACTGATGAAAAAAATATCTTATGGTATCAAACCTCAAATAAAGGGGACTTGTCCTATAGCTCAAAAAATGTTGTGAAATACTAGCTGACATTAAATATATAAACAAAATTAAGAAATTATAATTTAAAATGGAAATTATTGTGTAATACTAATTTTAATATTTAATTTGTTTAATTTTAATAAATTTAATCAAATATCATATTACAAAGGCCCTCTTGTTCATCGAACAAAACAGAACGTAATATTTGTATTCTTAATTTAAATAAATGTCTACGGAGCATGATAAATGTGAGTGGGCAGGAAACTGTTTTACCATCATTATACAATGTCAGTTCGCTCAGGTATGAAAGCTAACAAAAGAAAGTCTATTTGTTCGTTTTTTGAAAATAAAATTATAAACCCGCGTCTGTGCGCGAAATAATACGGACCAATCAGGGCTCGGCGGTTGTGCATTCGTTTCTCTTTCAACGGGTGTTCAGGATACATTAAAATATATATCATAATATTTTTTTATAATACTATGGACCTCTAGAACGTCATTCTCCTAGATGTGCATTGAAAGAAATTAGGAATATCGGATGAATAAAAATTAAGCCTACCCGCATAAATGACGCAAATTTTACACGAGAGGAAAAAAAAACTCTCTCTCTGGCACTCTTAACATAATAGTAAAATAAAATATGAAATATAGAGTTTTTTTTACCTCATGTAAAACGTTTGTTGTTTGATGTTTTATCGTAAGCAATACCAACGATGTGATTATAATGGTTACTTATTTTTATCCCTGTGAAATCACTCCACAAATATTTTTGTCATTTTTTCTTAAACATATTCGCTTCATAACACAGATCATAATATGGGTCTGTGCGATATGAAGATTGGCATATTATTTTTGCGAGGGTTGATAGTCAGCCAAGGGTTAGTTAGATCTTCAACTCTAAATCTAAATACAACTAATAAGAGTGCCCACCATCCACCCGCCCCGTCCTCACACCTGGTCTTA
>JAGVSQ010013666.1:0-10994 GCA_022683975.1 Rhyacophila evoluta
CCCGGGTCGCTAACAGTGATCTCACATATGGAAGTTTACCAGTTTAAATAATTCACAATAGTAATTGTTAAGGCATAGGTCAAAAAGCTTTTTTTTTTTAAATATCGATTTTGCTTTTGTATATCTATTATATTGACGTAAGTAATTGTGTCTTTTTTAATATTTGATAAAGGACGAATTTAGTAAATAGTTATTAAGTCAAGACCAGATGTTTGTTTTCTGACATAGTTATGCTTTCTATAAATCTATTCCATAATAAAAAATACTATCGGTGTCTTCTTTAAAATAATCAGTTAGGTCAGTCAAAAAATATAATATTCGTTTTACTTAATAAAATAATATTAAAATGGGTTGTATGTATTTTAAAACATCTTATTTGTATAATAATTTCTGAATGGTCATACATACAAATAGATTACATTCAAAAGCGTTTCGTACTATTGCATGACAGGATGTGCACTGTCCTTGACCATGGAATAATGTGAATAAAATAAAATATTTTCACACAGGGTCAACAATGACCTTTGTGTAAATCTTAAGCCCTACAGACCATAGCAGCATGACGAAAAGAGAGTTGATGATCATTTCAATTAACAGCTGCTTCTTAGAAGCGGTGGAACATTTCCTTTAACGGCAAATATCTAAATAATATGCACTATTTCCAACGTATTAAGTAATGACACAGGAAAGTTGAATGGTACAATGGACTAACAATAGTATTATCTCCAAGCTTTGATTTTTGATATGTTAAGCGAGCTGTAATTTTTGTGCATTTTAAATCACGTCGGTATAAATGGGATAGCGTCTAAACTCTGATCGACCATTTGTCGGACCTTCGTTTATTACAACTTGATTTCTATGAATGATAATTTTATAGCTGTCAAAAAATATCGCATAATAAGGCAAACAAGAAGGATCCTTCTCAAAAATGTCAATACTAGCCGGGCTAGGTTAGAATAGAAATTATGCATATTCTAGTGCACGTCAATTAATGTATTTGCAATCTGCTCCTGAGATGCATACTATAATATAGTACTTTGCATAGAATGTCTTACATTCAAAACGCCATGGTATATACCAGTACAAGGATCGTGGAGACGTTGCGGGTAATGCAAGAGAAAGGGGAGACACTAAATATCTCAACAACGGAGATATTCTAGTTTAAGCAAGCTAAATTAGAAACTACCAAGTAGAAACCAAGAATTAGAGTGAGGTAAAAAAGATCAGAATTAGAAAACGTTTTGCAAAGTAGAATACGTTTGAGCTATCTTGGCTTTGTGTTTGACCAGGAGTAATTATTGGGTTGATATCAAGAAGACATATTCTTTTGTGTGATATACATTATACCAGGCGACCAGAAGTGTCAAAAGATTTTCCAGTGCCTAAGAAGCTTTGATTTCAGTGTACGTTAGTACATCCGTTCTCCGCCCTGCGATTTCGTATGACGGTATATTTATAATAAATATTATTAATTCAGTACGTCGTTGTCTCCTCGATGAATGCTCATACATAGAGCAAGACATTATACACGCTTATATAGTCATAGGCAACATTTTTATGCTATACATCCTTCAACGGAATTAAATATGATTAGAGTTATTATCTCAAGATACGAAAGTCAATATTATACTTCATAAATACATAATTTTTTACTACGTCCGCTGCAAAAGTCGAGCATTTGAATCTTAACAGCGTAAAGATGAATATAAAAGATGACTTGTTTTTACATTTTTTTTTTTTTTTGCTCAATCAAGTCAAGTCTCACATATTGGAAACCTGAATCAAACCCACAATCTTCGGCTTCTAAGCATACACGGTGATCTCTCAGCCACCGGAAAGACTGATTTATATATTTATGTGCCTAATTTTTAAAATATTCGATAAAATCGGAAATGATACATTGTCACATTTTTTATCTACGCCAATGTTCATTTTTTAAATGAGCTTACATACATTAATACAAGTGTTTTAAAAAAATTAGGTGACCATCAATCCCTCTTATCCAAAATCTCGTCATATAGGCTAATCAGTTCATAAATGATATTTGATAGCAATTTTTAGACAATAGAATCTAGTTGAAGAAATGATAGCACTGGTTAGAACTTTATGAATGAGCATCACTACATAAGAAAAACACAAAATAGTACAGTTATTTGTATATATCCTCATAAAAATAAATTCACATGTATAATAAGGCACGTGAGCGAGTTTCTTTTATCATATGTTTACTTTAAAATGATTCGTGGTATTGTTGTTCACTCGTATATATGTCCGCACATTTAATCCATAAATATATTATTTATATGTAGATTTCATTTGATCTATGGGCTGCACATTCTAGGCATAACATTTTCTTTATATGTGGATGCAAATAAAATTCAAAATGAAACCTGAGTTGAAAATATTTCTCGAATCCGTTAGCTTAGCAAAAACGATGATGGTTAATTTATTTATATTTTGACCCCTGCCCTCAGTACTACTTAGTGGTTGGCAAATTATTAAATATATACACTAATGTGATCTATTAGTGGTATTATCGGCTGCGTAGACCCCGTGTGCCGCATTGTTCACCATCACTGCGGCCACGCAGTCTGCGGCACAGCACGCCACACCATTGTCTTTAATGAGGGGTCGTGGGAGACTGCCACCTGACTTTCCCACGCGGTTTTTACTCCTTCACTTTACCGACTAGTTTTGCTCCTATCAACCACTACTACTAAATAACATAATATTGTATCTCATTGGGTGTGTTTGTAAAAGTATTCGTTTTTTTATTTTTTTTTCATTAATGCAACCGTAATGATATGAAACTACATGGAGAACGGAAATACGATGTAACATACTTAGATTTTGATTGTATGTGCTTATGCCATACAAGACTTGAGGGATGTTTTTTCAAAGTGAACTTATTCCACCATGCCAAAATTTAAAGGAGAATATCTCGAACAAGAATATTTTTTATAAAAGAAACACATAATATACTTTTCAATATTTTTTACTGGTTTACAAAGAACTATATGTCTTTAAAAAAATACCTGTTCAAAATATTTTTATTATTTTTCACAGTAGAATAAGTTCACTTTAGAAATACATCCTCACTTGTTCACTGGGATTGCAGTGCCGTTTTCATGATTCCGAATATATTATATTAGTGCTGCTTTATGTTTCCATATTAAAACACGTAATAAAGGCCCAAAACTATATTATATACTGACTTATAACAAGTGTTTGTAGCGGATTTTGGATTTATGGTAGTAAGACTTTTTTCGCAATTCGAAGACAAGAAAACAGACCATGCAACTTCTCATTACACGACTAAATAATGCGGCAAATGCTTCAAGAGAATCTTGAACTGGTATTTCCATTATTCGAACCATCTTAATATCCTATATGGTTACTTATTACAATATGTATTCAGTAAAACTGCGTGATGATGGTACGATAGATATCTGAAGGGTGCTACGTGGTATCTATATGATACACACAGATGAGACACAATAAGGAGTGCATATTGAAAGAGGTTTAGAGGAATCAATTCAAATATTAAAATGACTATGTAATTGGTAGTCATTAAATTACCATTATGGAAAATATTTAAAAAATCTTAATATCATATCTGAAAAAGGAAAGTTTTAATAAGTCAGGATGTTAAAAAAAATAAAAATCGAGTTTTGTGTCTTAAGTAATATCACTTTTTACTCAAATATTTAATTTACAAATGGATTTATTTGAGAATGAAATACAACAAAATCTTAATCATTATAATATGAAATGTATAAGAAATATGAATTAATTTCATACCATCCTGTACTTCTATAAACAAGTCAGTGCTTGAAATGAGTTCATCATGGAAAATATTTTAACTGGACTTGTAAAAGTGTGTTTTCTATTAAATCTAGTTGTATATGTAGTCTACGAACACTCCGTCTGCTCTTGCACTTATATATAGTCAGCTTCTACAAACTAACCTTACCACACTTACGGACTTTTTTTCAAGCATATTAAAAATATAAATCGAAAAAAATGCCATTTGACATGCCATATCAGTGTCATAAAATCTGACTAGTTTCCAAAACATTCAGCTTTGTATTATCATAATATAAGATAGATGTTTTAATCACATATACTATAGAAACTATGTTATTTCACAATTTATTTTATTTCATAGACAATTTAAAAATGATAAAAAACAATTATTCTTTTATAATTCATTAAATATTTTAAGGAACTTAATAACGTATATATGATGATATGACCCAAGAATCTCACATCTGTCGGAATTCTAATTAAAAAACAATTAAGTAGTGTGGAAAGCATAAAACGTGAAGAGTTCGCGGAAGAAAAATGACCTCAGGTTGAGATTTAACATCGCATGATCAGAACCGGTTTCAATTAATTTAATTACGACACTTCTATAAACGTATAATTATAAAGATAATTCATAATTCTTTATACTCTATATTATTACAAGCTTTTTCATAAGTCTAATGTGTGCTTTTTAGCTAATTCGTATGGAGTATTTTTGAATCTCGGGTAATTCCCATTCGTTTATTATGCATTGAGAAGATAAAAACACACTGTGTCATCATAATTTATGAGTATTTATAAGATAAAATCGCCAAATTTTAAATGGCGTAGCTTCAAGTTAATCAATTCAATCAAGGCTTACTGTTGATTATAGTTTTTGATTATGGTTCTCAAAATGTATGTAATAGAACAAAATATTTTGCAATGAGAGCGGACATGGAGTGGAAATATTGTAACGCATTTGGTCTACAATTATTATCGTTTATTATATTTGTCCCAAATGTATTTGCCAGCCAATCGCTCAACCAACTGGGCATTCAATGGCATATTTTGACATTTTGAAAATCTCCAATATCTGTAGAAATCCATACATTTGGCAACGAAGGGTGCACGACTATCTCTCGGTAACCCGACAATCCTCGTGAAACCACTCAATTGTTCATGATACAAATATCTACAATGTAGTTTATTATATTGATCATCTATAAGCTCCTTTTTAAGAACGGATGTTAACTAAACATATCATTAGAATGTGGGTTTGCGATTTTATACGGGACTTAGTTAAACGGGAAAGTAGTCACTTATTGGGAATATTTTAATTTTTTTTGTACGGATACTTACCTAAACAATATTTTTTTTTTTTAATTTAAAATGATATTGGTATTTCTGTACATGTTTCCCGTCACATGTTCCAACCTAGTATTTATTTAAAAAAAAACATAATTACCATTAGCATATCGCTTTCCAATTTTAAGTAAGTGGCGTACACGCAAAGAAAATGTTATAAAAATGTCGAGTCACAGAGTTGAGAGTTAAGATATGAAAATATTGCCTTCACCAGTGATTTCCAAACATCGATAGAACTAGTTAAAATCGAAATACTTTTTATTACATAATAAATGCAAAATTTATTCACAGGCATACCTATTTATATTTTAGACTCATAAACCTTGATACCACGTATTCTGAATGTATTACCTGATCTTTTATTGATGTTGCACCCAAAAAACGCACTGGAACTTATTTTCGAAAGGGGTTACATGTTTGCGGGTCTTTTATTCTCATGTAAAAGAAAATAATTGTGGAAATCTATGTTTAAGTAATCATTTTTCTTATTTATTTTAGTGCAATAGTAAATACATTACTTACTATACTATAATAACAGAGCTCAAATCGTATTTTTTACTAGTTTTATTTTCGGGGTAGGTCTTACATTGAAACCATAATTCAAAATCATGTTAGGGCTTATTTTCGGAGGCGGACATATTTCGGGGAAAGACGATACATAATACTTTATTCAAGCCCTATTTTTTCATGAACCATTGCGATAAATATTTATTTTATCTTTATAATTACAATCATACAAGCTTTACAGTCTATATGTTTATTTTATTTATTTGTATCAGTGGTATTTTGCAATCATATAAATAGCTTAAGAGTATTTTACAGGATTTTAAAAACAGCCACCAACAAGATTTTGATGTGTTCTATTTTTAATGAACACAAATTACGTAATATATTTTTTTAAACTATCATATTTGTTTTGTATGTACAACATATAGATTTCTTTAACGGGAATCAATATTAAAAGATCTATCGACAGGAAATCATTGCTCATTGCATACTTACGGGACTTAAACTTTCAGTGCCAAAGCGCACGTATCTCTTTATTTACATCTAAAGTTCCATAACATATAACATTTTATGTAGCAGAATTTAAACTAACAACATTATAATTAAATCCATGTTTTTATACATATTATGCTTAAATTCGGATTTAATGCTTTGTCCACAAGTTTTTTTAATCTTATCTTTGAGTACGTATTTGTAATGTATTTTGAAATACCAATTTGTAAAACGCTGACTTGATGCAAAATATTAGTTTAGTGTATGAGGAAACAACCGCTAGGTATATTATCAGCTCATGGGAAAATCTGATAACTCGGTCAAGTGACACGCGAGCAAATTTAACAGGGTGGCTATGAAGAAATAAAATACATTTATTTTTATTTTCAAGAGCTTAAAAATTGCTCAAAAATCATAAAAAATTTCAACTAATGGATATACTCGAGTTATATATTTACAATTTTGTGTTTTTTTCTTTCATTACCCGAATAACTATGTTTTTTATTTTAGAATCTTTTCCATTTGTGATCTATCATCTAGAACGTAGATTGGCAATATTTTGCTATAAGAGGGCCAGATATTTTACGTGGGGAGTAGTGCGGGCTCCACTTACGTAATATTTCAATACAATACGCTTGGACTATAAATAATATGTCATTATAGGACGGACTGCACCAAAACGCTTCGTGAGCCGCTGGCTACCGACCGTTAATCTAGACAATATTGGCTTTCGATATTATCAAAAAAATATACAGATATGATATTAAAATATTCGAATATCTCGGACGTTAGTGTATAAACATTTATGGAAAAATCTACATACTATTATCAATTCATAAGAAAAACTTGGTTCCATCGATTCTATTGCAAAGAAAGCGTTCATAAAGTTAAGATTTTTTCTATTATCGAAAGTTTTTGTCAAAATGTATAACGTTTTATGTTTCGTTTTAACACACCCCGTGCAAAATTTCTAGTGCAGCATAATTATTGTACGCGCGTATTAGAAAAAATCTAATCAACAGTTGTATATAAAGGTTTTTTTTCCTTTGCACTAATTCATTAGAGTATGCAGATTTGTAATATGAATTAAAATAAGTATACAATACACTTTCATTAAACGTAACGGTTTTTTGCTTATATCAACACGGGTAAATAATATTCAAAACACCCAGTATTTTAAAATATACCTTGCAATTTCGCGAACAATGGGGCACCCGAGCCGGATAGATTGGCCAACCACTTCGACATTGTTAATTGGGTATATTTTTTATTTTCAGTATAAAAGAAAATGTAAATAATAATCATAAAAAATAACTAATTTAAAATTCTATCATTGCAAAACCGCGAGACAACTTGATTTAAGACAAGTGCGCACAATTTAAAAAAAAACAGTAATTCATCAAAACTCTGTTTGTTTTTCCTTTAAAACATACAATGAATAACTTCTTATGCCGTTATTGTCGTCAATAGTCAATATAATTATTAATAAAATAGCATTTCACTTATGATATTATTTGTTTAAATAATCGTGAATATTTACGTACGCTTTTCTCTCACACAAGTATGGAAGCTTTATTTTCGAACTAAAACAATGAAAAACGAGTAAGCGTTATTAATTTAAATATGGATATGCTAAATTAAAACGAGAAATCAAAATTCATGCTGCAAAAAATGATTTGTATCCACTCAAGAAATTTGAAGATGTTTCGAGTCAAAATTAGTTTTCAATAAGTAACTGGAACCGACCCGAATCTTTAAGCGCTTATTCATTCATTAATTCGTTACTAACCGAGATAATCACATGATTTCGCTTCTCTAATATATGTTACGTCTCATTGAAATAAAACATGTATAAAATTCATTTATAATTTTGAAATTGGTTGAGGATTTATTCAAATCTTGTTTAATTTTCAGTCAAAAACAGTGAAATTGTACTAAATCATCTGCTTTTCTCATTGAATAATTCCATAAAACAATAAGATCTTAAGTTTTCTCAATAGCTGTAATTACATTTTCATTTTAACATAGATATTTATATTGTCGTTTCAAAGTAGACAGTTATTTCTAAAGAGTAGTTTTAAAAAAAAATTGGCGGAGAATATGGTAAAAGAATGATGCGAAAAGAAAATTCAAGTCAAACTTTGATCGGATGAAACTGTTAATGGATAATCTACGATGATATTGTAATATTATAGAACTTTTAAACTGATTAAAGAATATCGGGATATATAATAGATTTTATATTAGATATCTTATTAGGAGACTAAAATTTTCTCCAGCTACATTTTTTATGGTAAAATTTCAACAGTAAAACGATTCTGTAACGATTTCCTATCTTATTTTGATCTTAAAAAGCTGTTATTTAAAGACCTTAGAGGTTGATATGTTTTTCAAAAGTCCCGCTAGTTTAAAATTAACATAGCAGCAATTAAGTCGAACGTTAAACCCTGTGGGAACTTTTTGAGACAATCGTTATATTTTTTCCTCTTCGCAGGCAAACTAACAATCACAATTATTGCACGTGTCTACCCATACTTACTATAATCATGGTAATTGGAATTAAGTTTACAATTTACCATCGTATCAGCTTATACCATATTTCCTGAAAACTATTAATTAGCAAAGCTTTTTTATCTATAAGGGAATTATTGCACTATATTACCTCCTTCTGTCTAAGTTTCAAGCCTTATTATGTAAAGCAAATGTGTGGATCAGTAGATAAGTATGTGTGAGTACAGATCTTTGTTCGAATTTAAATATCGTATTTTTATAATAATAACTATACATCACTTGTTTTTAAAACTAGTACATAAGATAATAATACTCAATAAATTAAACCTGAACATTATTTTTGTTATCATTTTTGTTCCAAAAGTCGAGCATATGAATCAACACAGTATGAAAATCTCCAGCTCGAAAACTGGAATATATTTTCCACGAGAATTGGTTAGAGAATTTGAACAGTCGCTTAATTCGATGGGTATCCAATTTTGCGTATTCAAATTATTCTCTGAGTGAGAAATAGTATTATTAAATAATTATTTATATATGGTCTTTCTTCATAGTCGTTTCCCAAATGAAAAATATGGACACTATATGTCATCTCTGAGAATTCTGTATTCAGCAAGTACCGATTAATTTTGCTGGTGTCCGCTGGGTTCTTCAAATACATCCTATAGTATTTATCTTCCTGGTAATTTTAGAATTCTGGAAATTTGTAGGCAGTATTCATATGACATATTCAGCGGAATCAAAGGATGCTGGCATGACTGGGAAGATACAAAACGACTATCTGGTGACAGATAATTCAAAAGTTGCCACCAAGTGGTATTTGCAAGACTAGAAGCAAATTTAGCAGATTATAAATAGCGTGATTGTTTATATTGAGTGTAGAAATTCTCAACCCTTTCGCCCCCAAAACGGTTAACAATGTGGCACAGCGATCCAGATTGGTGGCACGGAAAACTAGTTCACGGGGTCACGGGAAACGAACTGTTTGGCAACCGCTTTTATGAGTTTTTCATCGCAACTGTGAAACAATGCGATTAAACAATGGTGTTCCGATCTAGTGGTCGTCAATCTACCCAGTGTGGTTACTGAAATACTGTGTTCAGATCAAGTGAACTGTATATAAATTTGAAGATTCAGTAAAAAATAGCAACATATGGTTTTATTTTATTGCTAATTAAATATTATGTTCTTATTATGCGAACTATAGTCAGTCTTAAAAACTAGCTCGAGAAAGGCGATATTTTTAGCTATCAAAAAAAATTCTGCATATACAACAAAAATGATATTTCCGAAACAGTTTTATATTGTACATTACAGTATGTATATAAGTATTCATATTTTTACATAGTATCAAGATATATTCAAATACTATTTTATGAGGACTGTTTGCTAGCCATTCGTTCATTTGATCGGAGTGAATGTTCATACAAAATTTAATACAACATCGTTTTCATTCGCGACACTTGGTAACTTCTTTGTTTTGACTGAACTATTTTAAGCGGCCATAGGTATAATAATAATAATACACTCAAAAACAATTAACTTTTTGATCGAACCGCTCCGAATGTAAATGTACTTATAACATAAGTGTCTTACAGATTGAAGACTTAACATAGAATATTTTTAAGAGGATTGATTGTCTCTCAATCGATCAATTGATTACTTTTAATAATTCTTTAACGCAGATACAGAATTTACGCCCGTGATCTCCAATTCCAAAACCCGTAGTTACAAACTCAAACAGCGAATCAACTCACCATAGTCATGATTTTTTCATAAATAATAAGTTTTTTCCATTTTGTTCTTATTATATTCTTTTTTTAACCTATTTTTATATACCGTTATAAATTGTACGAAGCGCTGTAATGATCAACTCTTATAAATGTTTATTTAAAATTTAATATTCATATTACCCACATGAGTTCACTTACCCCCGTCTGCCTTTTATTTTATTAAAAAAAACCGTCACAATGCCCCACGGTCGTAATGCCCCACACACACCTTTCAAAACAGTTCATTATGAAACAATAAATCAGAAATCAGCCCTTTTTATTATATTATTTATATGTGTATCGTATCATATTATAACTTTTTTATTTAATAAAAGTTTTTATTTTATTTTCGTTTATTAAATCACAGCACAGGGATCATAACTCAAAATAAAACATTACATATATTCAATGACTATTTTCAAAACGTTGTTGATTAGTATGGAGCTATAATTAAAAATAATGTACATTTTTACAAATTTCACTAATGATAGTTACTAATTTAAGCCTATAAATAGTAAGTTACAATAGGATTTATTGGTAGTATGTTATATGTTCGCT
>JAGVSQ010013667.1:0-10994 GCA_022683975.1 Rhyacophila evoluta
CGCTAACAGTGATCTCACATATGGAAGTTTACCAGTTTTAAATAATTCAGGATTTGAAAGGGCTTTTAGTATTATGAAAGCTAATAATATTCGTACAAACTAAAAATACCGGTTATATTTTATATTCAATAACGGTAATAAATATTTAAAAAACCGATAACGATCGCAAACCCTAATAACTGCCATCGTATTCATTTATATACCGTAAGTAAGTGAATTTATTTACGTAGTGTTTCATTTGACTATAATTTTATTTTACACAAACAAACGTAATAGTTCATATTTAAATTCTATACTCTTTTTTAGGTAGCGCTTTTTATTTTTTTATTTATTTCCACGAAATAAATCATTATTTTTATATAAATAATGAAAGATATTAAATGTTCAAAGTAAATCATTATACAAGTTGTTTTTGACGTTTGTTGTTTTCGTCTCTTGGAATATAGTTATTTTACTTTTAAATCTTTATATTTCCACTATTTGTGTAGCATATGATACCTAAATGTCTTTTCTAAGACTCTTAAAAGCCCAGTAAAAAAAAGGAATAAAATGGCTCATCATTCTCATCGTTATAAATTTCCTTACTAAGTTATCACCAAGAACAAACAGCAATTAGATATAGTAGCAATCGAATGCTTACAGTTAAATTGATGATCAGATTTATAGAGATGAGGACGTAATGCTTTGAGAAACAAATAGAAAATGAGAGGGTGAATAATTAATGTAAAGTGAGAAAAACATCTCTATACGTTTTGTCAAGGCTTTTTTATATGTTGTCTATCTTTAATGCAAATTTGAAGTTCCTTTTTGTTCAAATACATGTCTTTCTTGCGCGAATTTTTATATTTGTTTTTCTATGGAATTTATTTACCGTATAAAAAAAGTTTTGACTGTATACTCGTATATATTAGAAAAGTGTGTACCGTTAAATGAAAATAAACATCACCACCCGATTAATACGACGCTGGTAAATCAAAAATCAAATGTAATCTTAAATGTCAACCTATTTTTTCAGTGTTCATTTTGACAGTTCAGTCACCTGGGAGATTTTCAACGAACACAAACAGTAAAAAAACAAAAACAGGGAGAAAGAGGAAGTAAAAAGACAAGAGGAATTCTTTCAATCAAAATAGATTGGTAGGTGAATGGTGTAGTCACACGGAAGAAATATTTTCGAGCAAGGTTTTGTCAAATAAAAATATTTTAAAGATGCAAGTTAATAATTTGTCAATGAAACTGCGAAATATCATTCAATTTTTATTTTTATATATTTTACTTCACTAACTACTGCTACTTTCATTTAAATGTTTATTTTATGGTAAAAATTAGAGTCTATATTTTACATAAAGAAAACAATAATTTAAGCAGTGCTTTTACTACCAGTTTCCTTAAGGGCCTAGAGATATGCATAGGTATGCATACACATGTCAACACAAGTTGGAGGCTGGAGTCTCAGAGCTTTTTTAAAATTCAAAGACTTTGGCTCATAAGTCATAAAAGTCTGTCATTTTAAGTCTCACAATAAGGATTTGAAACAGAGATAATTATGGTATAATTAGTAAAATATGTATTTTTTTAATTATTTAATTGTAAGTGCATGTCATAGCACTCCATCGAAATTGTTTCTTATATCTTATCTTTCACTTAAGGGATAACGTGAGTCTTTAAATTGTTTCTAAAACAATAATGAAAAAACTTTAAAGCTATCAATAGTTGAATTGTATGATAGTATTTGAGATTAAGTATGTTTTTTTGTACAGAATACCTACTGTGAAATTGAAAAAAAATGGCTTTTCTTTATTTCATAGTAAAAATGAAATAATGTTCGTGGTGTTATTTAAAAACTTCTCTCTATTTTTTTTATTCAATTTTCAATCTTTTTTTTAGTTTGTATCGTCGTACTGGCAAAAGACGTTCAATTGAAAAAGTAAGTTTTAAAATAATCAAGTTTTAATGTTTGAGTCTCTCAGTTAAATAGATATTATGTACATTATACCTTAAGAAATTGTGGTACAATTTATTTAACAGAGAGACTCAAGTATTTTGTAAGCGTTAAATTAATTGACCAATTATATGCATAAATATATTATATTAAAAATAATCTTAAATAACAATTTACTTTTTACTCTTAAAAATAGACAGGATACCAGACAGAGATAAGAATTCAACCCTGCCTGACACCAAACTCTTTCTCATCATATTTTTTTGCTTTATGCTTTGGAAATTATTTTATTTAATGAAGATAAACGTGCGGCTTTTACCTATAATATTTCGATTATTTCTTCACAACAAATATTAAGAAACCATATTGCATCAAAATATTGCGTGATTATAGCCGAGACTAAAGGTGAACGTAATTATTTGTTATCACCTGCGTCTATCTGTCTCTGTCAGAGACTCGTTTGTCATTTTTATTTCCCGGAAGATTTCGTCTCTCAAACGATTAAATAAAATTCACTTATTGTAAATCACAATTCGGTGAACCTTTTGCTCTGAAGCCAGGTATGCAAAGCTTTGTTTTAAGCGAAATAAAAATCAGTTTCAATCAATTCATCATAAAATTCTATACACGTCACAAACTTGTACAATATATTAAACAATTTTTAATATTATTATCACCTGAAGCAGTTTGATTGGTTTATATCAAACATGACAAATGGGATCTTATTGTAGTGCTCAATTGAGAGTAAAATTTAATTATTTTTTCTCCGAGACAGAAACTTCACAAACCTATAAATGGCGAAATAAAGGAAAACATTTATTTTTTATTGAATTACTGACTCCATAAACTCCGAAAATTGTGCGATACAAGTAAAATGTCCGCTTCGAAAGTGAAACATATGGATCTCCTCAATGCGAAGAAAAGTATTGAAAGATTATTTTACACGAGAACTGCTTTTCAGACAACCTAATGGGCATCCGGTCCTGCATTTTTGGATTTTTTAAAATTCAAACCCGCAATCCTTGGAGGTACGACTCACACGCTAACCTCTCGGCTACCGGGGAGTATGCATACAAAATTACATATGTTAAATACTTTATGTACTGTATTTTTACGTCAAAAATTTCATACACATATTATATTTGGTATAATATTTATGCGTCTTACCATTAAATATATACAATCTGTAACATTCACATGTTGAATTACCTGAAAAATTGTCAACAAATAAAAATAAACGGTAAAACATGAACTACCTTCACACGAAAACCTGAAAAATAACCATTATATTATCATATTAAATATCTTTATTGCTGTGGCTCTCAAATATTTCTTTCTCGATAGTTTATGGCCAATAATATAATAATATAAGCCCTAACACTATACCTGAAAAAATATATGTGATACTCAAACTTCATGACATTTTAACTACTAACAATCAATTCTTTACTTTACTTACTGTTTCAGCACTCCGCACTTTGTATTTAATGTGGTACACTGAACGTAATATGTTATTAAAAATACCGAAAGAAATTAATAAATCGCTTTCTAAGATCTTGATTGACATCACTTGATTTTAATTTAATATTTATAAATAACTCCTAGCTTTATCTAGCGTTAATTAATAGAGGCTTTGTTTTTTGCCATGCTTAGTCGTATTTTTATATCCTGTATGTAAACTATCAAGAGTACGTTCAAATAATTGATTGGTATCTTGCAAATATCGATACAAGAAGATACAAAATATAAGTTAATAGAACATAGATGCAAAATGATCATGATCGTTAGAAGTACTCATGCAAGTCATATAATGCACCAAATGATAAGACTTCAACAGAAAAAAAAGACAGTACTAATTGCCAACAGACTTGTTTTTATGTATAGCCGTTTCTAAATATCTTAACTTTTTTCTACCTTATGTCAGTTGCGGACGGTTTTAATGTAGGTTTTAATCATTAATACTATTAAAATTAGTGTTAATTGTAATAAAAAAATATTTACGGTGTAGTTTTTATTTTAATTACTAGTGTTCCCAGCTACCCGCACCGTCCTTACACTTGGTCTTAATAAAACGTATCCCGAAGCTCTGATATCGAGAAGCGATCTACTTTATTAAATAGGAATGTAGCGGTAGTAAAGATAAATTGCCCAGTACTTAGGTTACCACGCAATTTAGTGTGCTGAAGTCAAAAGAAATAGAATGAAAAAATGGAGACTTATATTATACTCAAGCAATTTATTTAAAAAGATCATCACGTTCGCCGTATGATGCCGAAATTTTTTTAAAGGCAATGAAATTTGCTCTTCTTATGCAATTAAGTTGGATATTGCAATGGGTCCAATTGATTGGATTGACTTGAGTAACTCTTCTCATTTGGCACACATTCTTAGGGTATTCTCACAGTATGTGATTAGTATCCTGTTCAGGACAATCACAAGGACATATTGGCTGCTCAACACGGCTAAAATAAGCCAAAACCACCATGGCCTGTAATAAATTGGCTACTAAAGTGGCCTAAAGTCATCATGGTTATCTCCATGCACCATTTAATATTTCTAAAAAAATATATGGATGAACGCCCGCCTTAAGTAGATGCGTCCTATTTGCCGTGCCAGAATTTTATAGCTGCATCCATGACCATCTGAATCAAAATTTTGCCTTCATTGACAATTTTTTACCCAATAAAAATTTTAAACATTTTGTATTTTGATTATTTTAAATTATTATACAAATATGTAACCATCAGCAAGTATGTTTATCAATGAACAAACTAAAATTTCTTTCAAACTCGTGCATAAAAAATCGTAAAATTTTCTGCAATATGGAATATATTTTATGATAAGAATATACTATTACTTCAAATATGCCCACAGTCTCATATGTATTACAATGCAAATCATATTATTATTAAATTACTAGGCTTTCTCTCAATAAACAAAAAGCATAGTGAAAGCTGTTCTACGTTCGAAAGCTCAATACTGGGTTCCGTTCGCAAACTAATAGGATAGCTTTGCTAATATTCCATCTACTGGGAAATCATCGAAGAGCTTTTGTGAATAAACTATTTTGAATAAAGTAAATCGTTTTCTCAACCGACATTATTTACTTAGAGATGCGATGTTTTGTTGTTCGTTTTAAGGGCTTCTGCACAAACTTTGTTTTGTGATGGATCGACATTTTAAATAAATAGTCTCTCTATTACAAAGAGAAACAATTCCCCCAGACAATAAATACACTATATTGAATAAACAATATAATTCAATTTGCCAGTTTTTCAATTATATATATTTTAAATTAATACAGACAACCACAAAATTAATAAGCTTGATACAATTTTTATTTTAAATATAAATTAACATTTTTGTTGCCATTTCTGCTACAAAGTGAACCATATGTATCCTACCAGTATGAAAAAGAGCTTTTTAAATGAAAATAAAAATTACTTCACCACAAAGTGTATTTCATTTTTATTAATTCCTTAATACTTACTCTTAATAATGTTTTTCGGTCCTCCTGAACAATTTAACAAATGTATGATACATGTTGTCAATTTATGGCCATCGATATAGATCATTGCATTGTCAGGGCTTCTTTTCACAGATTTTCTTTGTATTTTACAGTTGTAGAATTCGAATTTCGATTACAAAGCGCATATGCTAACCAGCTATCTTTCAGCTATTGGAGATACATTTCAAATTAATAATTACTTCTGTAAAAATAATTTATTATTATTTCCATCATATATATTTTGAAAGTTCTATTGTATAGTTGTAAATCATGCCATGAAATGAAGTTTCAAAGCAACTGTTTATAATATATCTTACTTACATAGCTATTTTTGCTCTACATCTTTCAAGGTGATGCCAGTTTCTTGTAACTCTATCGAATATATCCTGTATACCAATACACGATGGTATTCTAGGACGCCACCTCCCTGCTAATCATAAAAGAACTAAGCAGGCTTAATACTAACTGCAGGCAAACGCAGCACGTGCCTTGGTCATTTACAAAAAAAAATAGTACTTGACACACTTTTTAAATAAGCTGCAAAAAATAGTTAAATCGAACTTCGATTTCTTAATTTAAGTAAAAATATATCTCTTGTTATAAAGGTCGTAAAATACCTTCACACTTAACCCGTTTGTTGCTTATTCTTTTTAGAGTGATGTATGAAAATGCAATAGTAATTCTAGTGAGTGTTAAAGAGTTATCTATTTATCGCACACCTGCAATACACAGCCTAGGGAAAAGCCTTCAAAGCTTCCTTCGATAACGACGTTGGATCTGACAACTTTCTCCAAATGTAATAAAAAGTAGTATTCCTTCAATTAAAGGGATAAATTAATGAACAAAATGCTCCTATATACATAGAAATCATTTTAAAATGGTGAAAGTTTTGCGTTAGAAAAATGATGCAATTTTTAAATGTCAGTTCATTTTGGGTCAAGCAGTGTGTTGATTTATACTTGTACTTTTAATTTACTGTAACTACTAGTACTTAATTTAAAAAAATATCTCAAGTCATTATTGAAGACAGTATTGAAGGCTTATATTTATATATATAAATATATAACCAATTAATATTTGCGACTGATGGAAATTGATTTTAAATTGGAATCACATATGGAAATTAAAAAATATATAAGCCTTTAATACTGCCTTCAATAAAACCTCCGAAAATTCAATCGTGCTCGTTCCAAAAGTGGAGTATATGACTCTACATAGTATGAAGATATCCACTTCGAAAGTTAAATACATTGTGAAGACGTCTTGATAGATTATTTTTCACGAGAATTGTTTGTCAGACAATTTCTCAACCCAATGATAGAACATAAACTAATGATAACTTTCTAGTTATTTAAAAAAAATTCGAAATCATTCGGTAATCGAGAAGGTCTTTTCTTGGCAAGATTAGATATAAATAGGTTATACATAATTATAATAGGAATCACGCACACTCTAGTCCACGTCAACTAAGGTATTAGAAAGCTGTTCCTGTGATACTTTTGGCAGTTTGAAGAGCGTCTCACGTTTGTCATGCTAAGTTATATGCTCGCTTAAATAATGTGAATAAGTGGCAGGTAATGTAGAGGATAGCACGTCAATCCAATTGGTGACCATATGAATTTCTCATTAAAAAGTTATAATAAAAATTCTCGCTAAAAAAACATAACAAAATAAAAATGGAGAACACGGTTGGGTAAAAACTTCATTTTGTTTATCCCCTTGCTGTAAATATTATTTCTAGATTATCTCGCCCCAAATGTTAAGCGCCGTAGTTATCCGATCATAAAAAGTGAACCATGATGGAAAGACATAAAGAAGAGGGAAGCAGAAGAAATGGGTAATGGCGTTTGATCTCCTCCGCTGACCTGGTCGTAAGGAAGTCCTTAAACGGAATGGCCGGTCAATTTTATTCACCGCGTTTTCACTTTAATTTGGATTTTTATATCGCCCCCCTTGGCGAGCGTAAAAAAGTTTAGTTTCAGTAAAGCTGCATTCATGGTAGAGGGACGATTTTTTTTTCTTGTATTTAAGTTTTTACCTAGAAACTTTTGGTAGAAAAAGCCAAATTAAATATTACAGCAGTGTAATATGTACAATGATTGGATTCTTAAGAGCATGACTTGCTTCGATAGATGAGAAGATTCGTATTAAAACATTTTGTTTTAAGTAAGCCATCCTTTAACAGTCAGGTTTTTCTGACGCGGTAAAACACTCTCACTAAAGCCAAGCAAACATATTTGTTCTTTTGAACTTTAAGTACTGCATGGAGATATCCAAATTGATTCCAGATCATTTCACTTCTCAGTTCTCAACTGGGCACGATGGTTTTGTTTTTCAAAGTTGTCAGCTTGGTTTTATAGAATTTTCCATGTAATGTATCATATTTATGTAGTAATTTGTGGGATAATATTTACATTATCTGGGAGTGTCCGTGTGTAGATTGAAAGTGAAGAGCTTCTTAAGTCAATTCGGCCATTTATCGGACCGGTCTTCTTTTAAGGAAAAATTACAAATTCTTACGGTGAGTAGGAAAGTTTTATCTGATAAACTGATTATGGGGCTTAGGTAGTTATAATAGTAATCACGCAAGCCTGATCTTAGAAAGCGGCTCTTAGGAGACTTCTGGTACTATAAAGAGCGTGTCAGTTTCGATACGCCACGGTATATGCCCGCATAAAGAGTGTGGAAACGTAGCAGTAGTGAAACGGAAACAAGTATTTCTATATATTACCAATTAAGCAATTTAGGAGCCATATTTTTGTAGGAAAATATAGTTTATCCAATATATTATAGTTCATTGAAGGTATTTCATCTTCATCACGATTTTTTCAAACCATTCGTTAAATAATATTCGAACATGTATTTTGATTTTTTCAAATTTATTATGTATCTGTAGGTTTTAAACTTCAGTTTCCAGCTCTAAATCTCAAACACTAACCTCTCAACCACTGGCGCGCACATTTCTAACATCTCTCGAAGTCGAATTATCAGTCGCTCGTCGCATGGGTCGCTCCGTCACAACACTATGCTTTCCGCTTAAAAGTATATGTACACAATAAAAGAGACTGGAAGATATTAAAAAGATACTAGAAATGGTTTTCTCACACAATTAGCTGGTAAGGTTTATGGTGCGAAAAAGAACCCTGACTCCAGACGGTGTGTCTGGTTACATTCCTTACTTTTGTAACCAGAATATCTTTAGACAATACGCATTCGATACTTACGCTAAATATATTTAATACCGTCTAGCTTATTTTTATTTCCCATTTTAATATGTATACATAAGTTTAAACATATTATGCTATAGTTCAGTAATACGTAATATGTATATTATACAAACAGTTCTATTTTTAAATAATTTCGAATGCTTAGTTATTAATTTGTTTTAAAATAATAATTTAAGCTTTACATACTATATTTATGCTCATTTAAAAATAATTTGGAATGTTAAAATTTAACTTTGTTCTATTTTCGAATTATGCGGGAAATTTAAATGATAAAAACAGTTCTACCAGTTTCGAATTATTGTTTTATTGAATTCATTACAGAATATAAGTACATCAAATCCATTATGCATTCTAATCGACACACACACACAAACATTTCCTCGCACAAACACAAAATTATTTCTCTAGCTACCCAATTAAAACAAATTATCATTTAAATAAAAACTACTTATCATGTATTACATAATGTTTTCTACTAGACAAGTTTTGGTAACATTGACGAAATATTTATAGCGGATTTAAAAAAAAACACACACATTTTTACATACGCAAAAAAATAATACACACTCTTAGCAAATAAAAATCTAACTAATTTAAATACTCTATATTTTAATTTATTAGTTTTTTTTTCTATAATATATTAAAATCTAACAGATTATTTTGGCATTTTCTCATATATTTACAATTAAATAATAATAGTTTTCACACATACCTATTTCTATAATTATATGACAAATAAAATGTCTACTTATAAATAACATTTTTTTTACTAAAAATTTTATTTACACACAATTATAAGACTTAAATCATTTTTTTTTTTCATAGTAATTGATCGATTCTCAAACTTTAATATAACATATTTATTGACTCTATATATTACGTAGCAAAGTCACAAAAACAAAAAAAAAAAGAATCATTTCATAAAACATTCATTTTTAAAAACTTTTATGACAAACAAAACCTTATTTTAAATCAATTTAAATTAATATGAATCATTGCCAATACACATAATACTATTTTCGCATATTTTATACTTATTTTACAATCGTTACATCAACTGACCACGTGTATTTATAAGAAAGTTAAAAAAATAGAAATGAATTGATATTAGAGAGACGTAGTATTTAGTCATAGATTGTTTAACAAAAAGTGATTGGTAAACGTCAATGCTTCGGTATTCGAAGTTGTGTGTTCAAATCGTATAGATGTATAAAACATCCATATTTCAAAAAGATCCATACTTTAATACTTAATGGAATGAGCAATTGTCTGACAATCAATATATCAAAATAAACCTTTATAATATCAATATATATATGTATTTCATGTTCGCTCCCAACATGTGGTTTTATACGATGTGAAGATATCCATTTCGAAAGAGGAGTCTATGGATCTCCGCAATGTAAAGACGTCTTGACAAATTATTTTTCATGAGAATTGTTTGTCAGACAATTACTCAATCCAATAGGCATCCAGTCCTGGATTTTTCGAATTTTTAAAATCCGACAGATGGGGAATCGTATCCGCATTCTCCTGATCGCTGGCGCGCACGCTATCAACTCCGCTACCGGGGCGACAGACAATATATATGCTCCACCATTTAAGTAGCTATGGAAAAATACACATAGTAAAATATGTACGAGTCCATTGTAATTAATAAGAAATCATACACTTCAATTTTATGCGGTCACAGACATTTAGCATTGAAATATCTTATCGAAGTTATACACGTATCGGTAAATATAAGATTAATCTCACCCTCATATAATATTAACATATCGTAAATACAGTAACAAAACCATTTTGTTTGTATAAAGAATAATGTCCATGACCATTAACAAATATCCGACACCTCTTAAATAAATTTCATTAATTGACAACATATATGTGGTTTTTGACTCGACTTAATTCAAAATATCCATCAGATATCTCAGCATCCAAGCATGTTTTTTTACAATATAAGAAAACATAATAAAAACATTATAACTCTGGCTGATAAAATAATACGTAAAACAAATATTCATAAAATAAACTTGATCAAAATTGAGTTTACAAGAAGTATAAAAATGAAGTGATCCAAGTAACAAATTATTAAACTTATTACAAGTTTCCATTCAAACAACGTACAGCTATACTGTAATAACTCAATGCTTATCTTTATTATGATAAAAAATACTTTTCCAGTGCGTATTTACTTTTTTTTTTTGGAGCATATGGATCTACAAAATGTGAAGATATTCACTCCGAAAGAGGAGTATATGAATTTCCGCAATGTGAAGACGTCTTGACATATTATTTTTCACGAGAATTGTTTGTC
>JAGVSQ010013668.1:0-10993 GCA_022683975.1 Rhyacophila evoluta
CATTTAAAGCAGCCTCGTATACTAAAATTCGGATCACAGCTCTACGAACAGAACTGTTCATCGAGTTTAAGCCCAGCGGCGGTTGTAACATTACTAATTATAAGTTTAATACATTTTCAACACGGCATAAATACAATTTAAACAATAATATTAAAAACATATCGTCGCCAATTTTAAAGGAACACGTATCTTGATTTTTTGGTTTGTCACTTTGTAAAGTAGAGTTTTATTTTTTGTATTAACACATACGTTGATAAGGCATGCTTAAATTATGTGTTAATGCAAAAATATGGTAATAATACAAGATGTAGCCAAATTAAAACGCAACATTACGAAGTGACTCAATTAAAAAATCAAGATACGTTTCCTTGCAATATTGGTGACGATGTTAAAAGATAACACATAAAAAATAAACACAACATTGAAAAAAATATAACAAAAAATAGAAAAGGAATAAAAAAAAGTACAGAAAGAAGAAGATAGTGTTTACTAAGTAAGTTAGACAGACTCTATTCTAATAATATATATGAAACCATCCATCTAAACTTACTCTAATATAAGTGGAAGATATCAATATCCGAGGCAATCTCGTTAAACATCATAATTGCTCTCCGTATTGGGATGACTACTGGCAGGATAGTCCTGCATTTAGGAATGAAAAACAGCTGATGCTCTTAATTTTTACACAGTCACCAGAATAGAATGCTTAATTAGTATCTAAATTAAGCTTATAAGTTTAAAATGATAACAGTCTGGGGAATTTGCGACCACAAAAAGGACATCCATAACAGTTATTTAAATTTAAAAAATATATTAATTTAATGTCAGATTGGATAAATAAATGCCGGGCTTAATCTTCATGTATTTTAACGGTGTCTATTTATTATTTTGACTATGGCCCACAATAATTCAATTAACGTTTTTTGTATCTTCTGCGTGGGTTACACCTTTTTTTCTTTCTACGGTCGTATTATAAATATTTATCTTTTATAATTAATGATGAGTTTGATGTATTTTTTTTTCTAAATTACAAAGCCCTTAATTGAACATAATATTTAAAAATATATAGGTATATTTATAAAAATGATGGGTACTTATAGGGTTGTTCAAGTCTTTGACATTGATTGTAGTTTACAGCCTGTCTTTACATCATATAATCAAATGTAGAATAATCATATTTTCTGTTATCATGTAGCAAAATAAGGGGCATTGTAGAACTGTAGAAGATAATGATGTGAACATTATGGTACACGTGTCGATGTTGTTTAAATGTATATATATTAAATATCTAATAAATTTGGACGTTGGCCTTCAGCTTGAAAACGCGAAAAAATTAGAAGATATATACAGTGGTATTAGTATACGTCCAGCTTGAAATACGTCCTGTTTGGGCCCCTCTACCACCCGCCACGTCTCTACATAATACTGCAGCGTAACGAACGTGATAGTTCTTCAAAATACCAGAAGTGTCCCAGGAACAGCTTCCTAAGATCTGATTGGCGTGCACTAAAGTGTGCGTGGCTCCTACTATAATTAATTAAGCCTCGTTAATATCTAGCTTTATCGAGAAGAGACATTCTGGTTTGCCGTAAGATTTTGGATTTTTTTTAAAAGCTAGAGAATTATCTTTCGTAGAGACCAACTCACAGTGGTCTGAACGATCGGTCTGATAAATGGTTGAACCAACTTGAGAAATTTTTCCTATTCAACCGACATATGGGGACACGTGTGATTGACCTCCTGCATAACCCCATATAAGCAAGTAGAAGATTCCATAAAACCAAGCTGACAGAGCTTGGAGACAAAAGCAGCGTGGCCGGTCAAGAGCTGGGGAGTCCAATTTAGATATCTCCATGTGTCACTTAAGGTTTCGAAAAAAACAAATGTGTTTTTCTGCCCTTAACAGAGACGCTCCACCGTTTCTAACAGGCATGTATCACAGCGCCTTTACCTAAAGTTCACACCACAGCTTTACGAGCACAACTGTTCATCGATTTCATCTATATACTATACTCTCAATTTATGATTTCTATAATTACTTGAGTAGCTAATCACATTAGATATAATAAAATTACAACAATACTCCAACTAATAAATTGAACCGAATTTCCTGAAAATTTTTCATTCAAGCAGAGTTTTCGGCATTCATTATTCACGTTTCGGACACGTAACTCAGTACCAACTTTGTCAAAGTCTTATATAGGGAAACTTTGGTCTTACGTGACAGACTTGAAGTGCCTATTAAGTCCATAAAAGCTTGCGCTCGAAGCTTTTCGCTTTCATGATTTATATTACTGTGGACGTTGACCAAAGAAGCAAGATACATAAAGCCATTAACATTATTTCACTAATTTGTACATCGAGTTTTCGAGATTATTGTTTTGAACTTAATTTTGAGGCTTAAAGCGTGTGATATTACATATTTGGTATCAATTCCGACCAAAATGGAGTGGAAATAACCACATGAAAATTGAGTATATGGATCCCCGGATAGTAAAGAATTATTTTAATGGATTCTTTTTCAAGAAAATCTGTTGTCATATTACACAACACATTAGGTATCCAGCTGTGAGACTTTGTAGCGTGAAAATGTTTAATGTACAGTCATAATATTTGAGAAAATTTATGAAAATACCTACAATTATTTACATTACTAGATAAACATGATATCGTATATTTTTGTCGCATTGTTGGTTGGGTCGGTAAGTGTAAGAAATCTTGTGTATAAGTCTCGTGGAATGAATGGATTTAATAATTTGCTTCTAGCTAATTCTTGTAAATTATCTTCACACTATGATTGTCAAATACTATCTACTCAGAGTAAAGAGGATTGAAATCATAAAACACAATGTAAATAATAAGTAGCCAAGAGATCAGTGAGCACGCTTTGCAGTTGGAGGGCTTGAAATCAAATAAAAATCGAAAAATACGGGACTGAGGACAAAGGGTGGGGCAAATGGCTGACAAACAATTACAACAGAAAAATTTGTCAATCATCAAGTTCGAAAATTTTTATACTGTTAAGATCCATATGTACAACTTTTACTGTGACAAAATAAACCATGTAGTCACTGGTTTATACTTGAAAATAAACGTTAAAATATTTTCATATATTTTTTTTTAAAATTAAAAAAACTATCAAAAACATCAGTGTTAAAAAAATTATCTTAAATAATATATTTACTTGTAAAAAAGATTTAAAAATAAATACCAAAAAAACTATAATTATTGAATTCACAATCACAAATTGTGATGTTACAACCTCCTAAGTTTGACCTTGTGGTTTGTATCTAAAACTATAAGGCTTTAATATATATATATATTTATTTTACCAAAGCTTTTTCCCTTACATATATTCATTATAATATAAATGAGTCCTTTGATCTAATAAGCTTTAATTGTAATCTTATTACACATCCAATAAAGCTGGACTAAAGAAACCCCAATATATTTCTTTTCTGGCTTATAATATCAGAGCTTTTCAATTCACGTGGCGACACAGCCTTCGTAAGGACAGGCCCGGTTTTCTTATGGATTTTTTCCCCTTGAAACTTTCCCGCTGCGGACAAACCATTAATAGCGAAACAATATCAGTGAAAACTTGAGCGGGGAGACAAAAAAAGGGGGCTCTATCCCCCACGGGGAAATTAAACCCTCCATTCTCATGCTGAGAATAACTTATGTTGGTATTTCTTTGATACTTGTATTTATTTTGATAAACGAGTGTTTTAAGTTCATATTTACGACGTTAGAGTATTTTTTTTGTATAATCTTTCATTTTGTCATGATGCAAACACGCTATGCAGTGAATATTAGAATTTTTTGGGGGCTTTTCGAAATAACAATAATACATAAATAACGTAGTTGGCAGCGTGAGAGCCTAGTAATCCAGGGAATGCGGGCTTGATTCCCCATCTGTCAGATTTAAAAATGTGAACACGTCTTGATAGATTATTTTTCACGAAAATTGTTTATTAGACAACTACTCAACACAATAGCCATCCAGACCTGCATTTTGGGATTTTTAAAAATCTGACAGATGGGAAATCGAGCCCGCAATCACCCAAATTACTAAGCGCGCATACTACTAACTACGCTACCGGGGAGACAAAGATCCATATTCTCCACATTAAAAATGTAGTTTATAATGATAACTTCTTTTTTATTAATCTTATACAAACTGTATCTTCTAGTAGTGTCTTTTGATATATAGTAGAAATACTAAGTATTCGTTGTGATGGATTGATTTTATTAATGTTTATATTTTATTTTATTTATTTCATTTATATTTTAAAATGTGTTAATCATTATATTTCCAGGTGAACAGTGATTGGGCCCAAGTGGAGGTAATCGAGCTTGAAAATGACGGCAGTGGTCTGGCTTTCGGCATCATCGGAGGCCGAAGCACCGGCGTCGTCGTCAAGACCATACTACCAGGAGGCGTCGCTGATAGGGTAACCACCATTTTTATAATATAAATTTATCAATCGATTTAATTTTTATTTTACTATGTCTGAATATTAAATTAGCAAGTTGCATAAAATGTAACGTCAAATATTTGTAGTAATTAATACTGTGAAGTAGTATTTTAAATACGGCAAAGCCTTAATTTACGAAGATAACTGTGTGAGTGAAAAGTTTTCGTAGTCCAAAGCACTTGTATATCAAAGCAAATGTCCCTATAATAAATAATCATAGCTAAGATATTTTGTACAAAAACCCAAAGATAATTATATATATGTATATGCTCAATTATTTTTTTGAACGGATTTGAAATAACACGGTCTAGGTAAAAAACATTTTTACACCAATTTTATACTTTAACACGGTTTAAAAAACTTAATATCTCACTTGATCAAGGTATAATTTCAACATTTAAATAATATCATTTCGAATATGAAAAGAAAAAAAGTCATAACCCCCAGATTTTTTAAAATTACTTTTTTTCGATAACTATACAAATGCTTTGCATACATGTTCTATCAAAATGATGTAAGCTAAAAATGTCGAATCAATATTTAAATTCTCGACCATAAAAAAGGACTTCTACCTCATTAATATAATTGAGTTTTCTTAAATAACTTAGTAAATTAATATCAGGTTGAGTAAATAGAGCACCAGTCTTTATGCACTTTAAAGTTGTGTCTATTCAATACTTTGACTTAAACCTAAAATCATCAAATAAAGGTATTCGTTAAGTATGGGTTACGTCATTTTTTCTTTCCACATTCGATATTATATCTTGTAAAAATATTAATATATTGTTGATGAATTAGAAAAAAAAATGTTCACTTTGGATCATTCAAGTATGGAGCATTGACATAACGAATTGTCACAAAAAAACTGTGATAAACGGAAATGTTATTAAGTGTTAAATTATTATGTTATTTGATATGTAATATCAAATGTATCGTAAAAGCATCGTATGATGTGAAAATAAGCTCATTCTAAGTATTAAATAAGAGTAGTGAGAAACCTATCAACTGTTTTTATATCAGCACCGTATTTTTTTTACACGGTGTCCTCTGGAACGTATAAGTCGCGTAAAAAGAATCTGATGTAGATATTTTGATATTTTTTTTAAATACAAAATTAAAATTAATCAACGAAAAGAGAATAGAGGAAGGAGCCTTATTGTGTAAAACAACTGTCATTGTTTCAAATAGAATAACTTCTATCTTTGCTACTGTGCTTTTTACTATAGTACCAAAAAGCTCGTTGATCCACGCTATGAACGAAATGCGAGTGGATCTGTTTTTAGACTTTAGTATATAATTGAACTAAATTTTCTGCACCTTAGATTTTTTAAGGCTTATGAATTTTCGGAATGATTTACGGAAGAAGGTATAGTATATATTACACGTATTTAGCACACGGTTAAAGATCAAAACCATGGTTACAAATAGTGAAGTTTTGAGATGTAAATCCATTGTATTTTATGATGATGTACAAATCAACTGATGTATTTAAATATCTAACAATATCTGATAATATCTTTACTGTAATAAAAGAAACCTTTTTACAAAGTTTTTTTTTTCAAAACATTATTCTTGTATAGTGGCCCATGTCGTCTGTCATAAAAGTACGATATAAGAAAACTTTATCCATTATCCTGTATACAACCTTCTCCGGAAGTTAACCTTTATCACTAATCTGTTGGAGAAAAAGCTTTTTTTAAACAACTCAATTGTACGATAACCAATTCTTGTGAAAAAATAATCTTTGAAGACATGTCTTTATATTAAAAAGATCTACATATTGTATCCCCAGTAGCGTAGTTGGTAGCGGGTGTACCAAGCAATTCGTGGAATGCCGTTCGATTCTTCATGTGTCAGATTTTAAAAATCCAAGAATGCAGGACTGGATGCTCATTGGGTTGAGCAATTGTATGACAAACAATTCTGATGAAAAATAATCTGTCAAGACATCTTCACATTGCAGAGAGCCATATACTCTACTTTCAAGGTGGATATCTTTATACGATGTAGATCCATATGCTCCAGCTTGGGAGCGAAAATGGTATAAGTAAGTAAGTATATATTCCACTTTCGGAGTATACATGGAAAAAAAAACTTCCCGTATAAAAAAAAAATTAACCTTAGACTTTACTAAGTAAAAGCGGATTTATTTTTATACTTTATTTAGTATTTAAAAATGTGGGTTATTGTCAAGAATAGTATCGACAAAGAATAATATCAGGGAGATAAGCTAAGCTCGATTAATATATTACTGTAAATGTAATATTCTCTATTGTCTTCAGTTGGGTTACGTAATATAACTTCAAAAGTAACATTGAATAATTTAGGTTCAACTACATTACCTTGCCGGACACCTTTCTGATATAAAATATTTGGGACGGTTTATGAAGGTTTCCAAGTCATGTTGCACCGTTTTGAAGATATTTATGAGAAGGTTGATTGCTTAGGGCGTTTACGATTTTTAATTAAAACACCCAGGGGTCATGTCCCACAATTTCCATTCCAACACGGTAAAGAATTTGTCCAAAAATTGCATCATTAAAAATAATTATTTGTATTTCTACTAAAATATAATTGGTTCTTAGTATTTTCAAATTTTTTCGCCCTTAGCAACGTACAGCCTTCAAGCTAATTGATTCAGTATTAATCATCCCCGAGCAAGAGAAAATTAAGAATTTTCTTAGAAAACTGGATCACGGGAGGGTGAAGAAGTTTCTCCACAAAACGCAATAGATTTATGTAATCATTAACATTAAACTCGGTAAAGTTTTTTTGTGGGACGGGGTTTTAACGGGTAAAGGAAGGGAAGTTAATTAATAATAATTATTAATTTAACTCGCTCGAGAATCGGAGGGTTGATTTGAATAAACGCTTAATAATTTCATATCTAGAAGTAAATCACTTATATAACTCGTTTAAAATAAGAAATTGTTTTTAAATAGCTACATTTTAAGATTACGTTTTTGTATATTATATTTTCAGTCTGAACATTGAAAATCTCTCAAGATATGTTTTTCATATTATAGACCCAAACCAGTTTTTAACATCACAATGTAAAATTTGATTCTATAAAAACAGTACATATATTTTAAGCGAATAAATAGTCGAACATTAATATTAGTAGTCTTGTAAGTTAATTATTGATACGAGTCAATGGGATTTGTAATAAAATTCGTGGAACCACCCTATTTGCTTCGTTCTACTGAGTATAAGAAAAATATTTTGTATATACAGTATTAAACAACATAGGTTTGTCGCCTGCTAATGTTACCAATATCTTTATCGCTAATGCTTGGTTCAGACTTGGGCTGGTTGCCTAGTACAGTAGATACCATTAACAAAGTTATAGGTTTTTATATTTCATAAAAAATGGCTCAAAAATATACGATACCGTATGTCACTCGCATCGTTACATGGCAAATTGAAATGAAGTTATTTAGTTTTTTAATCTGCTATGACTCCCGTAAATTTTTTTATTCCTCTTCAAAAATTGATTTCTAGTTTGTGCCTTCCTTACAAGGCTCTGTTTCCCCGTCCGTCCAGGGGGCCATATGCATCCAGGTTGAGAATAACTGCTGTAGATAGTTTAAGCTTTAAGATCTTTGTAACGTTTTGGCAGCCCAACCTATTTTTGACCCCGACTGACAGATGGGGAATCGAACCCGTATTCCCCGAATTGTTAGGCGCGTGAACTACCAACTACGCCAACTGGGGGGGAATTCTTGAAATTAGTGCATATGTTATACACATTATTGGTATATTATCTACGTTCACATTATATACGACAAATTTAATAATGTAACACATCAGCAAAATAGTACTGTTGTAAATTCAGTAGGAATATAGCATTAACCAACAAATCCAATTAATTACATTTTACAGCTCCCCAACGTGAAATAACACCCTGACGCCACTGGCATTATTAATTATCATTATTGTCGTGTCATCGTGTCTTTTGAATTATTATTATTTCATAGTTTTAAAGCAATTATCACTGATAACGCACGTAATCAGTATTGTATTTCTGACTGCAGATTAAGACATTTTTAAAAGCGCGCTTATCATTAATTTGTTTTTGATAAGAAATTAATGAATATTATTTTATTTATTTAACCATATTTGATCTTAAACTCGAACATATGGATCTATACAATAGGAAAATATGAACATTCACAATGTGATTCGACGGACTATTATTCACGAGAATTACTTGTCAGATAATTGCTTAACGCAACAGGCTTCCAGTCCTGGATTTTGAATTTAAGAAATCAGACAGATGTAAAAATTGTCCCCGTGTTTCCTGGATATCTAGACGCGCACATTAACTCTCACGCTATCGGGGACACTAATAAATATTAAAAACTAAAATGTTATAATTTGTAGACAATATTTTACAAAAATCAGTTTTCAGGAAATTGCTCAACACAATGTTTTTTAGATTTTTAAAAATCTAGTAGATTTGCGAATTGAACTAGCATTTTTAGACCTATAAGCTATCAGGAAGGTTTTTTTTTATGTATGATTTAATTTTTTCGAAAGCTATTTCTATTAAAAATGAAAAAAGCTTTCCGACCGGTGGAAATTCGGCGTGTTCCAAACTTCCAAAGATCATCATCCAAAGGATATACTATCCAAAAGATGATCTGGGAGAACACGATGTGACTAAGAATTTCAAGGGCGCTTTGTGGTGGCCATATGATGTGGAAATGGCGAAGGAAAGAGATTCTTCAATTATATGTAACATTTGTTTGCAATGAGGTCGTTTAAAAATATATGAAAGTTTCGTCGACAATAATGTTCCAAATGATGTAAACATTTGTTTTATAAGCTTAAAGCACACAGCAAGTCTTTTCAGAACGAAAACTTTTGAATTACGTATAGGAGCTTAAATTTCAGGGAGGCTTTGAATTATTTGACTTATATACCATATACATCGCTTTATATAGTATCAGCTAGTGGAAAACTTTGTACGAGCGTATTATTAAGCCTATTCTTGTGGTATGACTGCCGGGAAACTTTCCCGCTTGGCTCGCTGTTTTTCAAACTCGTTCTGTGGTTTCCGTGAAAATTTTACTATAAGGTAAAGAACTACCTTATTGATATTAAAAGCTTGGTGAAAATTATATTTATTTATGGGAAAACTGTTTTAAAACAATATTATATATTACCGTTGAGCTAGAGAAACCTCCAATGTGACAATATTGGAATTTTGTAGAAGAAAGAAAAACTGCGTCTTATTATAAGACATATTAAATTAGAATTTTCTATGTTAAATTGTATTTTAATTGAGATGATATAAGAAAAATTGTAGACTATACCAAAATACGTGGTCTAATATGTAAAATAGAAGATGCAAAAATACCATTTTGACAAAATTGTCATATCAGAGATTTTAACAACTTTATAATGATTAGTTTAAATATATATTAACTATGGAAAAAAGGACGTAAGCCACATAGAGTTTTACAGAAGAAACGGTTAATATGGCAAGATGTATATCTTTAAACTATGCAGCAATATCAACTATAGATATTAATTATATCGACTGTGGAAAGAATAAAGGATTTGAATATTTAAGCACTGCTTTTATTCAATAATCAAAATGTATGCAGTTAGTATCTAAATTTAGCTTTTAAATATGAAAAGATATTACATGTGAAATTAAAAACCAGAGAAAACGACTTCCACTTAATCAATCGTATCGATTTTTCTTAAATAACTTTAATTTAATACATCATATTTAGGAAATAAGCTCGAGTTTTAGTCCTCATGGACTTAAAGATTGTGAATATTTGATGTTTCGACTTTGGCTCAAATCATTAAATAAACAATTCAAATTTTCAAATGATGGTGCTTGATGGAAATTGATTTTAAATTCTAAATTATTTAAAACTGGTAAACTTCCACATGTAACGTATATCATCATTAACGTTTATCATTAAATAAAAGTTTTTTGTGCCTCTAAAATTGGTCATACGTGGGTCTTTTCCTTTCCATAATCAATACGGAGATGTAGTATGATAGATTTGTTTCACGAGATGTCGTTATCAAACAATTACTTAGCAAGAATTCGATTTTTCAAGTTTAAGCTTTTAAAAGTATTGTAAATAAAGGCTTTGAACGCGCAAAATCTGGTTGACGGGAGCTTTTATTATAAAAATGATTTCAAACAAATAGATTTACTTCCGGAAATTCGGATTTTCAACTACATACAACACCTAACCCGAAACAAATTTAAATAATGTAACATGATCAATCTTAAAACAAATTACATTACTAAGCCCACATCAAGGTAAAGCTATGGTAATCGAGTGGAATGAAGGCTGTATCGAATTCTAGCTCCAAAACACTTGCAACTTCTATGCGTACCATGATCCCATGTATATTCCCACTTTCAAAGTAGACGCTTGTATATTATTTATTAAGCAGTAATTCATTTAATTTGTCTCCCAGGTAGCGTTAGTTGGTAGCGTGCGCGCCTAACGATCCGGGGAATGCGGGTTCGAATCCCCATC
>JAGVSQ010013669.1:0-10992 GCA_022683975.1 Rhyacophila evoluta
CATTCCCCGGATTGCTAGGCGCGTACGCTACCAACTACGCTAACCGGGGAGACAATCTTTAAATAAATCATATATATTAATTATAATATGAATAATTTATTGTTGATTTATAATATATATGAAATCGTTTCTCTGCAGAAAAATACGTCCTATTGATTGATATTTTGGCTGTAACTGTAACATCAAGACTTCAATGGTGTTTCAACCAAAATTACTACCAACAAAACTCAGTAGATATTATACACTATACAGTAAAAATGCCTTAATAACGAATAGCGAAGTAATGAATTTTCCAGTACATCGTATATGTTTTACTGACCCAAATAAAAGATCGAGCAATATGTAATAATATTTTTCCTATATTCGGTAGAACGAAACAAAAAGGGCGTCTTCAAGAGTTTCGTTATAACGGGATTCGATCTATATAACTATTATTGATATGTACTATTCACAACGTGTATTAAAATAAATAAAACAATGATGAATGACCTGAGAAGAAGTTAAAGAAGAGCAATGTACAATAATCATTATATGCTTATAAAAAGCTAACTCAATCAACTCTGTAATGTACCCACGCATGTTTTTT
Source organism: Rhyacophila evoluta (assembly GCA_022683975.1). Classification (NCBI taxonomy): domain Eukaryota; kingdom Metazoa; phylum Arthropoda; class Insecta; order Trichoptera; family Rhyacophilidae; genus Rhyacophila; species Rhyacophila evoluta. The sequence continues at coordinate 587 of JAGVSQ010013669.1, forward strand.
GGCCGGCAATAATCCAGTCACAGTATTTTCCGAACACCTTTATCATATTACTACACCCACATCACAAAATCAATTAGACTTAATGATTCAGACCTCACTTACCTTAGAGTTCATCTTACCTTTTGCATATCTATGTATGAATTTTGTGATAAAAAAGGCTTTCAAGTGACAACCAATTAATATGTACAAAAATCAACAAAGCATGTTTCTCGCTTATAAAATATCACAATTTGCTCCTGAATCGACCTTCATAAAGAGTATCGAAATTTAAATTAGGTCAAGTTAGCATGCAAAATCCATGCTACGACATTTTTGTTTACTATAATCTTTTGTAGTTTCTTTTGGTAGCTTTTTGCAGTCTCCAAATTTAAAAAAAATTCCGATTCAACTACCTAATCATTGAACCTAGGTACATATATATTATTTTTAATTAAATAAAGGGCTTTATAGTGGCATATCCCAATATACGCAAGGTCGCACCGTGCTAATGTCCAGATTGTGCCCAGCACAAGGGTATATAATATATAACCAATATTTTCTACGTGTAATGATATTTGAATAATTGATACAATATATTATAAATACATATGATACTTTTATAAAATACTTAGTAAAGGGCTAGAAAGTAAAAATAGCAGGTTATAAATAAATCAGTGAAAAAATATAAACAGATAGCTCAAAAAACTTAATGCACAACGGTTACTCTTACCCACGGCGAGGCACTGAATATATGCGAATACGTTAATATATTCTGGCGAAGAATGATCAGTAGCTATTCGTACGATACATTTATTAACATAGATTTGTGAAAAAGCAATACTTTAACATACATAAACAAAACTATGCTTTCACAACAAAATTTTATTACTTGATAATGTCTTCTAAAACTATAATATACACAAAACTGTATTGCATCGAATAAAAAGATTACTTAGGCAACAGTATTAGCAACTAAGAACGTATTTTTTAGCAATTCTTATTTTTGTTTTCCTTCTCAATGTTTTCCTTCGTTTTATTGTGTATTATTATAAAAAATGGTCTTTTAAATAAATACGTTTATCTGTGTCAGATTCAAATATACACTTTAAATAACGTACCGAGTTGATAAAAATTTAAGCAGTGACTTTCATTCGTCACACAAATGCCGCATTTTGTTTAATGATAAAAGCAGTAAAAATCTCCCCAGTTTTATTTCTTCCTTCCCCTGTTGGATTCAGTAGAAACAATAAAAAAATATGAACGCTGGCTTATAATATTCTTCGACCGTTCCAATCTTATCACCTGACATTATCACGCCTATTACGACAACCGTCCGCTCACCCTTTCCTCCGCAAAGACCTTACTATCCACCCTAACCCCATCCCACCGAACAGTGATACATCTATCTCACTTCGAGGACCAGACCTCCTCCGTATCACTCACAAAGAAAACCACATCTCTTTCTACCCCGTTGAAGACAGATATATCTATATTACTCACACCTCAGTGAGGAGTACCAATTTGTTGACTTCTCTCTCCGCGATGCTCTTGGTATTTGTATCTCGCTCTGTTTGGCTTTGGGGGTGGTTGGGAGGGCTACCCGGAGTGACCATCCCCCTCCCACTTGTGTCGTGTCCGTTATGAGTTATGGCGACGGAAAGGGATGGCGTGCACGTCCGCAGGGCGGCATGGAGCGTGTGTGATGACGAAATTGCATGTCACTCTTTTCCTTTAAGATTCATGTGACCTGTTTAAGGCCTCATGTCGTGACGGACGACCGGAAAGCGACCGGCTGTAAACCGACCGACGCAGCTCTCTGTATAGGTAATTTATTACCAATTATATTCACTGTTCCTATGATATTTGAAGAGCTTTTCGTACTTTAAATATGAATTCATATAAATGATAAAGTCCAAAAGAACCTTAATCTAAATTTATAGCCTGTAGCAAACACTTATATTTCAAACTAATCTCAATACATACTACATAAAAAAAAAAAATGGACATCAATTAATTACTTAATAACTCTTTTAACTTCCAAGCAATACATCTCATCGTACGTTTCACAAACATATTTATATTGCATTTGATATTAAACCCACTTAATCGCAATATCTGAAAGTCCAAGTGAACAAATGAATCGGTATTTCTATGTCTAACGTAATTAAATAATATATTATTTTAGAACTTAAAGCATTATCCGATGACTTATAAATATTCGTTTAAGTATCTTATTTAAAATAATTTGTCAATGAACAACATCGTGAGGATAATTCAAATCAAATTACAACAATTCTATAACGTAAAAGTAATCATGAACACTAAGAAAATCATCAGACTTTTGGAATAAATTTACATAAAATATATACTAAATCGCTGATAAATACTTAAGGACGAAAATAACATTCAGGTATTTTAGTAATGCGTTATATTTACAAAATACACATCTAAAATTCTAAAGGCACGTACGTGATAAAAATAAATAATGACACTAGAATAATTTCGAGATTTTGCGTTTGTTTAACTATCGTTTTTATTTTTGAATAAGGGAACACGCAAAATGCAGCTGCGGTATCAAATTCACTGGGATTCTGTCTCTGCAATATACAAATTTTGTGCTCCACTGTTTGCCAGGACGTTTAAACTTTTAATTAAATAAAAATCATTATTTCTAAGGTAAATAATAAGCTTTTATTTACTACCAATTCGGAATACAGAAAGTGTATGTCTTATCATTCATAAATAATCAGAATTTACATTTTTTTTGTTTTAATTTAAATAAATAAAATAATTTTAAAAAAATTACACCGAACTGATATATAATAATTTAGTATATATATCCAATTGCCCTTTTTAAAGGCAAAACTATGCTCAGAAATAACGATCTAAATGGAAGATTATCGATTTGATTTGAAACACTTTTTAACATATATCGTAAATGTATTTATTTTTAATTGCGATAGGCGTATGTATGGATATTAAATTGAACATTTAAATACGATAAACTTATGAGCGATATATTCTTATAATGTTCCATGAGTTTCTCTGTGCTCATACAATCTCCTATCTGATAAGAAATAAGATTTGACGTAAATATAATATTATTGGCCTTAATGCAATGATTGTGGAAAACATCAATTTTCCTCCGCTTCTTATCAGTGGTCTTATTCTGCAGTTATCCACAGTGTGATAAGAGTTCGTCCAGTTGCACGAGCAGCGAGACAAATAAAATTATACTCACCGATAGCCGTATCGAAATGTTAAATAAATAATATTTTAATAACGCAGCCACAATCTGATTGATTTTCAATCAAATAACATCACCTATAGGTCTATAACTACTCCATAGAAATCATATCTGTAAAATATATAAATGATGCCTCGCCAATAACAATAGTGGCACGCATTAATGAGTGTTCTGGATAAGAAAGACAACAAACAGTAAAACACAATACAATAAAAAATGTCAAGCTGAGAGAACTGTCTAAATTATCAATTGAATTCGACTGTACATGTGATTTTGGCATACACCGATAGGAAAAGAAAATAAACCATATGAAACAAACAAGATTACGTACGTGATGTGATAATATATTGTATTCTAATTGTTGACAAATACAGGTGTTAATTCTTTGAGTCTAGTTTGTATTTACATAATATCAAAGATCGCGGGTTCAAATCTCATAACTTCATAAAATAAATCAGATGTGGTACTGGATTCCCAATGTTTTAAAGAATTGACTCAAAATTAATTCTTGCGAAGAACAATATGTCAAGACTACAAAAGAAAGCAATGTATTAGAAATCAGAGTATCCCATATGATGGATATCTGTTCGATGAAATAAGAATTGGGTAAAATACCTAATAGATAAAAAATAGCAATCATGAAAATTAAAAATACCATGTCAAGTTGATGAAATGGTTATAGGCGGGATATTTTATTTTGTTTTCACCGGTAACCCGATTTTTTTACAATTCTTTGATAATAAATCTAAAACAAGTAGTCCGTCGTCAAAACAAATTTAAATTATTTAAATTATATCATGTCAATACTTTGAAAACACTGACAGAGTTATGCTCCAATACATATTTAATCAAAACAAACACCAATCCTAACCATGTCGTATATAATACACGTATATTGCTTGATCAAAACGTATAAACAGTAGACGTTTAATGATATTGCTGTACACTCCATTCTTCAATCTGTTTTATAGCATTGAAACATTCCATAACAATTTTACTGTTTTATTATTTTTCATTTTCATCACGATGATATATGTGAATGATATTGCAGAATCAATTCTATTGTTCTCAGAGAAGGTATATATCAATCTTTTGCTTGGTTTTATGAAATGCAGGTGCAAATCAATATCGTTTCTACATACATTTACATTTATGTAATACGAAGTAGGTATGTATACTCTGAAATATACGGTTACATGTATATTATACAATGGTTACTCAAATACCTATATCATGTATATGTTTATGTAGATAATTCTTTAAATATATTATAATATTACTCGCAAGTCTATTAATTTAACTTTTTCATGTGTATAACACGATATATCACCGCATGTTAACTACCCATTGCATTGTATTAAAGAATCATAGTTAAAAAACGTGTATGACTTAGTTAGTACTAACTTTTATCTCAGAAACCAGGACATTCACAGCGTGAACTGAAAGGCTTCTGAATATTACAAAAATAAAAATGCTGTGCAACGTGCCAGACTATGACGACTGCAAATATAAGAAATAAGAAAAAAACGTAGTGTATGTATATAACGTGGAGATCGCCAAGTTCGAAGATGCCAATTTAGCATTGTTTAGGTCACGTGCACCGTGTGGCTGAACGAGAATCTGACGAGTGGAGTGTAAGAAAATGGGCACGGCAAAAGTTCGTTGGCTTCATGGAGTTATCAATGAGCGTCATATGCACGGAGTGTGAAACTGAAAAACAGCGACTCCAAAATACACACGGACGGAAGAGTGTTGCTAGAAGTCATGATATATTCCAAATTCTTATGGTTGTGATGTTTAAATATTTATACTTATTTATTAACGCCAGCTGAAACCTTATAAAAGGTTTATTTCGGATAAACAGTTGATACATTTTAACAAAGAACAAAGTACATTATTTATATTAACATTCAAACATAAAATTTTATAAACCTGCATACATGAAGCAATATGTGGAGATTGTAACAAAACTTTCATTGAAAGATGCAGTTGAAACTTAAGTCTGAATAAACTTTTTAATAGGCCCAACCTTTGAGTGTCATAGAAATTATACTGCCAAGCAATGTAATTGATTTCCTCATTTTCCTTTCCACGTTTATACACTGGACGGTCTCAATGCGCGCCAAATATTCTTCCACGCTGTAGTGGCCTGCTCTACAACGGTTAATAGTGACGATAAAATCACGCTTGAGTCTTTTGAAAGCGTATTACGGTGTGCTTTGTTCTTTGTAAAAAAAAATGAAAAATAATTTGTGCTTTTTAAGTGATCACGATTTTAAAGTTCACTCCGAGAAGCTTCATAGGGTTTTTATTTGAAAATTTCAAATAAATCCATACAACGAACTGTTGAGTCCAAATATGGATTGTTAATAACCGCCTTCGCAAAAAAGTCCGCTCTTCATTTCCACTAACTACAATGTGATTTTGGACCCAGACAGAATATTACACAATTGATGTAATTCATTGTTTTTTTGACTTTTTGCAAATTTTGCCCTTTTTTCACGTTCAACTTTAAAACTTAGAATAAATAAACTAAAATTACTATCTATGAAAATGTTATATATTTATGTCATCATTTACTGCCAAGCCGGATTCACTAGAACAGTAGTCGGCAAACCGCGGGCCGCGAGCCGCATTCGGTTCTTTTAATTTGACGGTTTTTTTTTTTGCTCACAGATTTTTTTGGGAAAAGTGAAAATAAATTGCCATCAAAAAAAGGAGAAATCCGAATTTTTTTGAGAGGAAATAAAATAATTTTAAGCAGCGTGAGAGCTAAAGTGTTTTTTTACTCATATTTGGTGGCTCTTGTGGATCACGATTTTTCTGACCACTGCACTAGTATAATACATTATAATTTAATACTTCAAAACCCGTGTTTCAAATAAATTATTTTTTAAGAGTTTTGTTACGAAATTATTTTTAAACATTAAGTTTAATCGATTAGTATTAATTACATATTAAAATAATAGTATTTTTCTTATACGTGTATATATAATTAAGAAGTAGATTGAAATGTATATATAATATGCCAGTGTATAATGGAATCTAATTCAATACATTATATTATCCAGTCGAAACTCAATTTTCGCAATCGATTCATTAGTATAGTCGCCAGGCGAGAGACCAACGAGTCTGGATGTTTCTGTAGTACCAATAAAATTATTATTGGAGAGTCCAAGCGTTAAGCCGATCGATTCCACGGATCATAAACTTGACTTCAGATTACTCGCTGGCTACAACAGTCACATTTCCAACCTGCCCGCTTTATTTTAATGATGGAAAAATAATAATTTATGGTTGACATACGATGTTTTTATCTTTGCGAGCATACTTTCTGCATGCAGTCATCTCCATATTGCCATGATTTATTTCAGACGAACTCATCGTCGAAATCTTTTATACTTTTTTTTCTATACACAAATTACATCACAGTATCATTGAAACTAGCGTTTAAAAAAATCGTAATATTACGGCGAGCGAGAATGTTTCTTCTCAACAGTGGCGTAGCTACCGAGGAGCGGTATGAGCGAACTGCTCCAGGCGCACGAATCATACGGGGTGCGAAATATTATCAGGGGGGCGCAAGTTCTAGTAGGAAGTAAACATTTGAAGGTAGGGTCAGAGCCTAAAAACGAAGTAAAATCTTATAATATTGTGAAAGCTAAAAAAAATAAACGATAAACCACAAAGGACGCAACGATTTTACTTGCTTGGGGATCCTGAATATGTAGCTACCCCACTGTTTCTCAACAAGGCTCGATATTTATGGAGCTTAGTTAGAGTAAAAATCATGCAAATTCTAGTTCACGCCAACTGAGTTAAGAAGTTGTTTCTGGAACTATTTTTTGGCACTTGTAAAAGCAAATGACGTTCGTTACCCCAAAGTATATGCCAGTATAGGGGGTGTGGAGATATGGTAGGCGATGGGGGAGTAAGATGAAGTAACTTATGAAACCGCAAGTCTTCAAACTTTAAAAAAATCAAACAAACGATGTTACGTTCCAATTAATGATTTATTTGATGTTGAAAGGTGGTTTATATTTTTTTATACCGTATCTTCTCCGTACACTGAATGACGTGCACAACGTGAAGACAGATCTTGACGGATTGTTTTTCTACGAGGACTAGTTTTCAGCCTGGTCGAGTATACAAAGAGTCATTTCTATGCGGCAAAAGATGACAGAATTTGAAGCTCAAGTACGATTATAACACCCAATAGTTATCGCATTAATATGAATAGGTAATAATGAATAATATATACATAAAACATTTCCCGTTTACATGTGAATAGTATCAAGCCACTACCGCAATGTGTCCAATGTTCTAATTAACTTAATAACTCCGAATGAAATACATATAAGTTTTGTGAAATTTACATAAGACAAATTGGGGTTGAAATGTAATTGCGGTTCATCTGTGGTCAGACAAAAGTAATATATTTTTAAAAATCTAAATGTGAAATTGATTGGGCAAGATGAATTTCGATAAATAAATAATGAATAAATTATTGGCGTTGAAGTTTTTACTTTCATTTACTATCTCCCCTCCGATAGTAGAGCATATGGATCATCTCAGCAGTGTCATTGAAATTAAAAAATTCAGCAGCTGAGACTTTTAACTTAATTTGCCCTTACTTTTAAGGTATGGTGTAACGGTGTAACCAATTACTTCATAGTTCTTAGAAAGGTGTATTTTTATTTATTGATATATATATATTTTTATTAATTCAAATGACGTAACGTCTTTTATATTTCAAGTAGATTGTCAGGACATTGGAATATTATGATAAAAGTAAGTAATACAAAATGTGTATTTTTATTATGTACAGGCTAAAAGATAGATAAAAAATCATCTTAAACCCGAAACTACACATATATACATATTATTCTAGAAATACTATTGTTGATTATAAGGAGTACTTAAGAAAATTCTAAAATTTGTCAAAAACTTTGTTTTCAGACGTACTGCATTCAGAGTGCACGCGGGTGACCATTACCCCTCTCCCCATGCGCCGCCATGTCTTTCACCAAGAGTCAAGGCTCGCATTGATACTCACTCCATCGGGCGTCAGATTTTACGACTTCGAGTCAGAGAGACGACGCATTGTCGCGGATAACAATGGACCGTAACATGAAACCTGACACGGCAGGACTTGAACTGCAGACGAATCACCTTTACGAGCGTCTCTTGCATCCACGCTATAATAACACACTCATGATGACCACGTACTGCACACCTTCGCGCAATTTCAATACACGCAATGCATATTATGCTACACGACAGATTATCATTTAAAAATAACTTCTTGCACATTCTCTCACAATCCACATAGCCCTTTCATATAGCAGATGGAAATGAATCTTGTACTTAACGCTATTTCAATCATATAAAATCGTATGTACAATACATAAAATGTACATTTACGTATAAATAATCGGCGACAGTAAAATTAATAACTCAGTATCATTTATTATACCCTTTCCACAAAAGTTATATTCTGAATTCAAAATAAGTTTTACATTTTAAAATACATACATATATAGAATAATGGAAATTTTAGCATCAATTTCAAAATTGAATTTGTAGAAAGTGTCAATACACATTTTTTATTCAAAATTTTACTAAACCTCATATACCACCCTGCGTGGTTAAAATAACTGAAATATGTTAGTTCTTGTATTAGTATTTTATCCCACATCGTGATTATACAATACCTTTTTTATACCATGTTCGCTCCCAACATGGAGCATATGGATAGTGATTATATTCCAGTCCTGAATTTTCGGATTTTTAAAATCCGACAGATGGGGAATCGAGCCCGCATTGCAATCTTATATGCAAGTCATAATTATAATATTATAATCACCATTGTCCTACTGGCTGATTAAAAATATATTAAAACAATTCTTTTAAATATATGAGTATAATATGATTCAAGATATTACAAAACTGTATAAGAAAATTCAAATAAAAAATAGGACGCTAATAGTTCAAAAGATCGCTCGCTCACTTGAATAATATTTTCCCCACGAAACTATTTAAAATCGTGTGTAGAAATGTGGCCGTAAGAAAAAAACAGGAGATATGAAAGAGCTTCGCTTATCTTGATTTTTTTTCAAATAAAAGTTTTTCAATTTGAACAACATACTTTCACGAAGCAGTCAAAGTTTGCAGTAGGTAATTGTTTTTGACGTTTTGTTCTCCAGTCGCATTGTTCGCACTCGAGGGACAACGCTCCTGAGGCTAAGGAGGGTCAAACGTCGCAGCATTCGGTACCATACGTTATCGTCACTCAATACCGATTACACCATAACGACTCCAATGATTCAAGAAAAACGATTGTTTGAATTAAGTAACATTTTCAAGTTATTTTTTCCGATCTCTTGTATTATCAGCATATGTCTGTATTAACAAACGTGTTTATATTGTATAGTTTGTGTATCCTTTATTCTTCTTCTTGTCAAAGACGTGTTTAATTTTTCGAAAGAATGTGACCAGTAGGTTTCCAACGTCCTGGACAATCGTCGGGTACTATCTACAGAATGATAAAATCGATAAGAGGATCGATAACCGGTTTTTAGAATGATTCGATAAATATGAATTGTAATTAACAATTGCAAACTTAATACGGTTCAGTGGAAGAAAACATCGGTATAAAAGGCATATAATATAAGATGAATTTTTTTCAAAGGTTGTTTTGTTTCACAGTCTCATCCCTACCCGAAACTAACTCGAACAAACCGAGTCCCATACCCCATACCCTTCAAGACCCACCCTCCATAACCCTGCGCGGTTTTACTAGGTGGAAAATAAAAACGCACAAATAACGCTTTTCAAAATGCAAAGCAAAAAGAGCCCTTTTTAATGCTACATTATAAACATGTTTGTGTTGCAGCAACATCAATATTTTAAATACTTTTATATTTTTGTGGTATATATTTTATAATAACACAATATCAATATGATTTTTTAAATTGTATTAGAAAATAATTTAATCACGCTTCGTATGAGCATTGGCAGATTTACCTATAGACCCACCGGGCGTGCGACCTGGGGCCTCCAATTTGTTGATGAATGATGGGGACAGGTCAATTGACGATACAGTCCATTCAGTTTTGTATGTATTACTTTAAAACCACTTCCCGGACACGCCCGAGATAACTCGGGTATTGAAAGTTTT
>JAGVSQ010013671.1:0-10989 GCA_022683975.1 Rhyacophila evoluta
TCATTCAATAATGGAAGTTTCAATAGCTGTGCTCGATTGATCTCCAAAATTTCTTTTGTCAAATCAAAATCAAGTCAAAAATCAAAACATTTTGATGTCAAGTGTATATTAGCCAGCAAATTATGACTTTTTTAAAACATTCATGCTACCAATATTAAAAAATATTAATATGCCTGGAAGAGGAGGGGGAAGGAGAAATTAAATATCGCCCTGATACTTTTTATTTAGGACTAAGCCACTGGTTGTATGTTGACCACATATATTATATGCCACCAATATTCGTACTAATCAACCAAACATTCGCTGACACTTATGCAATCAATAGAGATATAAAAGTTTGAATATATAAGATGAATGTCATGTGTATATACATACATAACTTGGTTGGTTAAAGTGCGGATGCGATGAAAATGGCTTGCCATAGGTTTTCGCAAATTCTTGTTTTGTTTTCTTCGTTGGTATATTTGTTTTATTTGGAGCATAATATTACAATATCGCTTTGGTCTTCCGCGTCGGCGTTCCCTTCGAAAGAGGCTGACGATTAAAACATAATAGCGATTGTCACTCACAGTGAGGCGGCGGTTCTAATGTATCATGTCATGGTTTTTCCTACGGCATCCGCGGTTGTCAGGTTTTGCCAATATTAATATGAATGTGATTAAAATAAACACAAATTAATTGGTGCAACTCGCGATCAGTTAACTCTTATAATTTTTTCACTAAATATGTTTTCTTTCATTCCAATGCGCTATTTCTCCGTTTAATAATTTGTATTATTTATTCACTTTTATACAGATCATAATTATGTATGTGGCACTGGTTACTTTCTGGTCCATGACACTTATCTGGGGATATCCACCCACAGACTTGATCGATCATCGGAATTTCCCTAAAAGAAACTTGGAAAAATTGGGATTTTTATCGCAGTTTTCCCTTTTCCTCCATTTTGCAGTTTCATAATAGCACTCTCGTTACAATTTCACATGTGCCTGTTAATCATCTAAATAATTTGATCTTATGCTTTTGTTAATTTTATTTTTTAATTAATGCTATTCTCGCCAGTAGCACCCATCTCAGTATTAACCATACATAATACATTATAAATAAATGTTCAAATAGGGAGCAGTGCATTATACTTGTCACTTCTTATTACTAGGTCCGAATACGAAACATTGTGTCCTTACAATATGCATACATTATATTTAAGAAGTCATTACTGAAAGACAATTCCATCGTAAAATTATATGTATATTATGTAATATTTGTTTTACGTCGGTTAAACAAACCCGCTATAGTCAGTTTTATCGATAGCTATTTCGGCTATGAAACCATTGTAATTTTGATTATTGTGTGTGTAGAGTTATTATCATTCAAATATCGTCATGAAAATGCCACATATTTTGTTTTTCGTTGAATCTTCGTCGTTCACCGGGACATGCCAAACGTGGAATACTTCTATTTATAATTTGTGTCGGTCATTCGTCTTATTGCGTTGCATTAAATATAATGCCTTCAATTGAGAAATGCGTACCTACTTTGTACTGCGAATGCTATACATAATGAAAATTATCTCGATTTTTTATTTTTACTTGTAATGTATTTTAAATTGTTGTAATGTATTGCAAGACTGCGTCGTAAAAAAATATCTACCATTTCAAACAACACCGGGCAACTGACTATGCAACAATCGCAATCACAAAGAATTTATTGCGGACTAATTAAAAGCCGAGTAAATATTGGTTCAGCTCGGCGGTGCACCAATTAGCTATGCAGAAGTTAAAAAGCAAATAATGCTATTTTTTTTAAATCCAAGGTCAGCGACCTAATATGGGCTTCGCAAATGAAGTGCTCTTGACCTAAATAGATGGCTCTTCGTTATAAATTCATAAATAATTGAAAAGTTATGTACTTCCGCAACCATTACTGATGGATATGATAATTTTACCAGCTTCCCTTAAGTTGACAAAAAGCTATGTCTGTTCTACGCCTGAATGGCTAAATATTGTTGAGACATTGTGTTTGTGGTATTTTGAATATCTACATCATTTAAAAAACAAATATAGGTTTACAAAAAAATCGAACTTAATCATCTCGGTTTTTTATGGTATGGCGAGTGTCCGTTATTGTATCTATCATGAAGGTTAATGACAATTTTAAACTTTTTTGCGTATGTGCTTTCAGCGAGTACTCCCCCCCATACCTGTGTGACTTTTCTCTACTTTCAATACTTCAAGCAATACACCCCGCTAGAGAATTCTTAGTCTGCTTGCTTCTACGCCTTGCTGGATGGCCGTACATATTATTTTATTAAAAAAATCTCATCCCTGTATGCCACACTGGACCTAACCGACAGTATTTGCTCATATCCATCTGTTGCTTTCTTATATTGGAAGATGTGTGATGATTCATTTAGTTTCGTTCATATCCAGGTTAGAGGGCGACAAGGTGGAGCATCGGTCAAAAATCACAAGACGCATTCATATTATCAGTTAGATTGCCGAAAGTGTTTATATTTTCTATTACTGTGACAGTAGGTAGGTTCATGATGTTTGAACCGAGTGGACTTATCCAATTATCTGTTATCGATCTGCTCATAAATATTCGTTGACATTGACATCAATTGCACGCTTTACAATATTGCCTGACTTACTTATCGGAAACTTTTCCTTGTTTTGTGTTGAATTGAAACAATTACTAGATTGCACACAATCATCATTAAAGAGAATTAATTGCATCAAATGTCTCACTTATTCCAGCGGTGTTCTTAGAATTTAAAGTGCTTTAAATTTTGAAAATTAATCCTTTCATCGCCCTAATTTTGCGACTCTTTCAGAGGCACTTTGCAATTTCTTTCGTGTCTTCCAGGCCATCTTGAAGTCAGTACATTTCTTGCATTAGAATATTCATTTCTTCGCAGTCGGCGTGCATATATTTACATTACCAATTACTATTATCGCCGGATGGTTCTAGATGCAAACTTTTAAATTAATTACCAATTAAAATTTGTGAGGATTATGATGAATATATTCAACTAAAATGCTTTGCGGCTGATATCTCAATGACATAAGAGTATTTCACATATTATGGCAGATCTCATTATTTCCGTTGCATAATTTACACATTGTTTCGTGTACAGTGTATTGAGGGTGGCAAGGTTTGGATGAACAAATGATCAAAAAGTGATCCATGTGTAACTTGAATAATTTAAAAAAAGTTTTCGGTTTATCAACGTAATATTTAATATATATTTCCCAGACCCTCTTTCGAAACATCACTGTTTGTTTTTAGATACATATTTTACTGTGTTGTTGCACACGCGTCCTCAGGTATTTTCGTGCGTCACTGACATTAATATTCAACGCGGGTCGTGCAGTATTATATTTTATATTATCTCACCTGTGAAGTATCAAAAACAGAAATGTATTCATAACGTTCTGATTGAGTACAGCGCTATTTGATTTAAAATATGACCGACTGTTTTCCGGTAAAATGAATCACCATCTTTCTTAATGTTTACGCAAATATTTCTTCATGCAATAAAGTCATACTATGTTATCTGAAAAATAGTTTGAACGTTATAGATGAATATCGTTATTCTACCCTAACAATAAATATAACGTCGAAATGAATTGAAATTTCCATGTATTTATTGCATATGATAACATAAATGTAATTGAAGTCTTCAGGTCGCTGATTGCAGTTATTTTGTTGATTATACATAGCGTTCGGTGAAATATAGCTTTTTCTGAAGAATGAGAAGAACCGATGTACGTTTTTATTTTATTAATTGTGAAAAGCGATAAAAATTTAACATACCATTTGTTCCTTTATATAATATTATATTATTATGGTATTTTACTGGTCTCCCTGGTAGCCGAGAGATTAGTGTGCGCGCCTAGCATCAGGGAAATGTAAAGTTGTCCAAAAATGTAAGGCTTAGATTCTCGATGTGTTTAGCAATTGGCTAACTACCAATTTCCGTGAAATCTGTCAGACATATCTTCACATTCCGGAGGTGCATATACTTTGGGTGGACATTTTCATGCTGTGTAGACCCATATTGCACGACTTTCAAAGTTGACGTGGTAAAAAAATTAAATTATTGAAAGTGTGTAAGCGAAGTTCTTCGTTCGATGCATATGGCCCGTGATGACATAACAATAATTTCATCTAAAATTTGTAGAAGTTCTGGTAAATTACTGCAAGTACGTGCAGATAAGTTATGAATACAATGCGTACGAGTATAGACAGTACGGTTAGGTCAGCACTGTTTCGATAGAATAATACGAAGGTGACACGTACACTCCGTCATAGTCGTCAAACTCCGTCTCTCTGGTCATGCGTGTGCATATGAATTAAAAAACGTATTCAATGGAGTTGCCTGATGACAACGAAGTAGAGAGGCACACTTAAAATTGGGAAATCTGCTGTGATAATGCTTTCAGCAGTCTATTACTGTTTTTGTTATTTGGGCCTCTCTTATACCCAGTCTAAGGTTATAATTGTGCAGCCAATGATACCATACGAAAAATATGATAATATAATATTATGCGTGTGCAATCTAAACTTAATCATTGTTAAATACGTCCAGTTTCATAGTTACGTTTGTTGGTTCATTATTTATAGTGATGGATTGCTTCGCTTAAATACAAAAGCTCCATTAGTATCTTAAGACGCGCCTTCTTTGTTTCTGGTCTAGTTGTGAAGTGTGCCTTGCTGAATAGGTGGCCATTTACTTAAATTGCCTGACTTATGTAAAACATTTAATACCACAACAATGATTAAAATTCCCAATGCCCGTTCGGCGAAGAGGTTTCGCATCACCTATGCGAATGCCAGTGACGCGCTCGTCGTTATTACAAAATTATATTGTCATTCATACTGATCTTTTAGTCACTATTTAGTTATTGGTGAAAAACCTATAAAAAAACCATATATATTACTTATTATAGTGCTAAATTTCCGTAAAATGTATTCTAAATTCTGACGTATTTTTACTATATTGCTTATATTCATAGAAATTGATCCCATGAAGAAATTTGTAGCAAAAACCGTAAGTAACTGAATTTAGGAAGTTTCATTGGGATGTATAAAAGAAAGATTTTAATTATATGTAGTTTCAAAGTTAATCGTAGTTGAGTTTTATAACATTGTTTCAGAAAAGGAAAATTGCCTGCTTTTATAGTATCATGTAACTTTAGCAGCTTTTTCAGTGAATAGAAAGTACTTTTTCCGCGTTTCAATTCGAAATCGAAAAGCAAATCAACATTAATAGTATATTCTCGGAGACGCCACTGACGTTATGATATTGTATGTAGAATGCAGCCATACGCCAATGCGCGAAATTAGAAAAAAACGAAACCGTGTAATAGAAAATGCACAAGCTGATGTGTTTATGTATTACCATTCATCAATTTTATTGATGCATAAATATTTAACATTAAGAATTGTTCATTAGATAATCATCGAATGGCAGAGCTTCGACGCGACTGCAGACAATTTATACTGTATGCATATATATTTTTAGATTTTTTTAAACGACAACATTAATTAGTTCAATTCTCGTTTATAGGAAAAATACTTGGCCGTTTGTGATTCTATTGATTACAATAGTTCTTTTAAACCTAAATAGTAACTCATTTGACTTAGCCTGTATCATTGTCAGCCGATAGTACCGACGATAATAATTCCTTTATTTGTGTTGTTTAATATGTGTAATAAGAAATTTCCTTCCGTATTTTCCCACCCGAACGCTTCATTCAGGCGTAACATCTCATGACAGAATCACGGCGCGCGAGGACTACGTATATGTATTATAGATAGAAGTCACGTCACACTAGGAAGAGAAATGATGAGCTTGTCGCAAAGATTCAAAATACAATCACAGCATCGAGTTTCTAATAAAAAAAATTGTCATTTAAATTCCCACGATACTCGAAACCGACTGGTTTGTTCGTTGCCTACCACAATAACGGTTATTATTATAATTTCATTACCCGCCGATTTCTATGGCTTTGTATTGATGTTGCGTATTGTGGATTAAACCCAGTCGTGTGTCTGGGATTATGACATACTTTCGCATGTGTTTGCAGGCCATATTGCGACACAGTTTTAATATCGATGGATGATTGATTTTTCTTTTTAGTTGACATTCATTTTTAGCATTAAATAAAGTAGAGCGATCTATTTCCTAATACTAAAGTTATTACGAAAAACGATTTCCTTGATAAATCGCTATTCGATCGCAATTTCTTATACAATGATATTTTCAATTTTAATACAACTACTTTGGCAAAAAGGACATACCCTTTACAGAAAAAAAATTACACGAGGCACAAAATACGTTTATTTATTGATTTTGTGGCAAAGGGAAAATATTAAATAGGCATTGGCCGATCTGATATTAATTTAATACGTCATTTAAGAAAAACTAATAATAAATATGTGCTGGAAATCTTTTTCACTGGTCGCAAATTTCATACGCCATCCGTTTTTCGTATTCGAAAGCTAGATATAGATACTTATCGGCATTTGCATCTTACATCCTTTTGATAGAACGAGTATTAATTTATATGCGTTGTGATTATCAAAAAAAAGTTATTTTGTAAATAACAGAGGGTTACGTCCTTTTGCCTTTCTATAGTCGATATGTATACTAGTATTTATATTTACTACGGGTTTCAACATTTTCCATAAAGACTTCTCACAGATTTGGCGAAATTAAGCTATTTTTTATACACAGCCATTTTATTTCATGTTGTCTTATAAACATTTATTCCGTTCTAAAGATGTATGTTCTAAATTTATAACATATTTTTACGACTCATTTTCTGCTCAAGTATATGATTCCCTTATGTGTATCAAAAACACGCATATATTTTGCAATGTAAACTTTTCAAGTGAATACACGCCGTATCTTAATATAAGTATTGTGTATTTATGTTTGTTATCTTCTGAGACGTCAACCACGGATTCAATAGTTATAATATATTATTGTTATTTTATTTTTGATACCATCTTCGCTCCGAAAGTGGAGCATATGGATTTACACAGTGTGCAGATATTCAGTCCGAAATTGGAGTTATATAGATTTTCGCAATGTGAAGACGTGTCTTCACAAAATATTTTCCCGAGAATTGTTTGTCAGGCAATTATTGCTTATCCAGTCGTGCATATTTGGATTTTTTTATATCCGACAGATGTGGGAATCGAATCCCCATCCCCCTGATTGCGAGGCACGCACGCTAACCTCTACGCTACCGGGGAGACTCGATTATTATTATAATTATTTAAAACAAATGGAAACGAAAACGTCAACTAGCTTGTCATTCCAAATAAATTTAGGAAATAAAAGGAGTTGCAGAAACAAAATATTTTCGATAAAATATATAAATATAAAATCTGATTCGATCTCCAAATTCGATCAAAATTCATGCGGCTTATAATGACGTACATATTATAAGACTTTGGTAGGTAACTCAAGGGACAATAGACCTTGTAATAAGGTAGAAATTTCTGGATAGGAGGGTATTCATATGTTTGTAGGAGCTATTTTCTAATAATATTACATTCTTTTTTTCTTTTCAGTTTGCTTATCAAGTGCAACAAACGCAGTACCGCGCGGCCAGTCAGGTCCAGTCGGACCGTCGGACACCCGCGAGGCATACTTCAACGGCTCCTCATATCTACGGATGCTCACCAACATTTCCCTCCGGTCACACACTGGGCTCAGCTTCAGATCCTGTGTCGGTGAGTCCATATTACTATTATTAATCATCAATTATCAGTAGATAAATATTTTCATGAAAAGAAACCAAATAAAAATATTAATTTCAGTATGACATATTATTATTTTAATGCGGTGGATTGTGATCAGCTTATTTGCTACGTTTTTGCATTATGAAAAATGAATTCTAATTCTGCAGATATATATATTTAAGTCCTATTTGGATCCAGAGAACTTAAAAATTAAATGACTGGCTAAAAACCAATCCTCTAGAAAATTCAATTGATATATCTTTATAGTGTAGGCACATTATGTGTCTCATATCAAAGTGAAAACGGGAATGTATCACATGTATTTTTTTTACATTTTCCTACTACGCATGTTTAATGATATGAAAATTATCTGAAGATTCAATATACTCTTTTCAGTTTCTTTTTTTTGATCGTCTATTGAAGGTGATTATGGAATCAATTGCAATAAAAAAAATACATAAAGTAATATTTATATAATTTAATTATGTTCACAACTGGTTTTGGTTATTTAATTAATCATTAAATAATAGATGAATAAAAATTAATAGACCAGTTATTTATACAATTGTAACATAAAATAATTTAAAGTTTGCCACAGTAATTGTATAAAACAACCAACTGGTGTTTTATAAAGTAAAAGTAAATTAATATTATACCGTCAAAATGCAACGCATATATGCTATTAGTAAAATTAAAACGTTCAATTCCGTGGGACTTTACCCTGAATTGATATCTTCTTATTTGCATATCAACAATCTCGGAGGAGTTGGAGTGTTACACATTATGCTAAAAATAGACATTCCACAACGTACTGCAAATTTAATGTAACTTTTATAAAATTATCAGTTGATATATATGTAGCATGTTTTTTGGAAAAAGGAAAATTAAAAAGAAAATATATGCTGCAATTGTTGCAGCTACATGTTTCTCCATCTTAAGCCCCAATTTATCAACGAATTTTAAAAAAGGTTATTAGGCAGTGACTAACACAAAATAGATAATAATGATATAAAGCTATTTAATTTCTGTGGTAGGTGGTGAATTATTCACTCAGCGATATGATGGTCACACAATCCAGCTGTCAGCTCTGGCCGATCATGTGCTGTTAACGTTGAAAGCCCCTGGCAGGCCGAGGGTAGAGACTCGTTTGCCTCTTCGACCTCTCGATAACAGATGGCACTACGTCGGACTGCTTTATAAGCACCCACAGCTTACACTCAGCGATGAGAGTGGACATTCTGTGGTGAGTCAACAATTTATTATTTTAGTAGTCATCCATCAACATTGAATAATTTTTAATAACTATTAAAGTTTGTGCACAATAAAGGCTTGAGGCTAACTTCATTTTGCAGTAAATTATATTTATAATAATTTGAAGAATGTTTAACCCTGGAAGTACTTCTCTTTATTCTTCGACTTTTATTACGTTCATTTATTATATTTTCAACTTACAGTAATATTTGAATTGTTTCATTTTCAGATAGTGGCAAATGCCACATATAATACAGACATATTGAACTTTCCTGAGGTAAAGGAAGATTCAGCTGCGCTAGTAGTTGGCAACATGTTCAGTGGCTGCATGATGGAAGGACCTAGCATTGTCTTCAATACATCACTGGTGCATCCGCATAATGTCGTATTCGGAAAGTGTCCACTCACTACTGATAAGTGTAAGAATCTTTTTCAATAAGTATTAGATTGTTCCATATGAAACTTCCAATTTCAAAGGTAAAAATAAAAATGCAATATTTTACACACAGCAAAATTTATTTAATTGAAATAATCACCTTTAGAATCTTCGGTTTTCTGCCAATGATAAGGCAGATCAAATACACCTTTTTTGAAAATATTTTCAGTTTTAGACATAATGACAAAGCCTTTAATAAGGATATTTCTCTAATTTTTCTCAGTTATTATTTGAAGTACGTCGAAAGCATCTTGCAAATAGAAACATACCTAATAAATAAATATAACTACTATCAACCCAATGTGGATCTTGATACTTGGTAAAGAAAAGATTACCACTCTCATCCGTCTGCTTAAACTTTGCGATCCCAACCCCCCCTCTCTTTTTCCGAGAAGCTTCATGAAACATTACGTTAAGTTGTATATAAGTTGTAGACATGGTCGAATGTATCCCTTTCTTTGATTTTTTAGACAGTAGCTTATATAGTTTATAATAGTAACTTCTGCCAAATGTGACTATAGACTTCTTTCCACAAAATTTCATTAAATTAGATATGTGGTTGCTGATTTGCTTCTTTCTTTATTCTCAGGTGTGGATAAGAAAGATGTGTTGACTACCCCTCCAGTGGATTATTGCTACAATGAGCCATGTATGAGGCATGGCGTATGCATATCTAGATTAGACAAGTAAGTTTACATCAAGAAAATGAATTTTTAATTCTTTCATCTGCCTGGTCTCATGTTGGATACCTGTTTGAATTTTACATACAAATTTTTACTTTCTTGATTTTATTTTCTTGAATATCAATATAATTTGAATTGATTTCAGGTATGAATGTCATTGTACAAAGCGGTACTCTGGCAATAACTGCCAAAAAGATAATGGACCGCCCTGTAATTCGTCACCATGCTTAAATGGAGGTCTTTGTGAAGAGAATAAACAAGGAGACTATACGTGTACTTGTGCACCAGGATTCCATGGTAAATACATTATACATAAGAAATATTTGTTTTACTTTATGAATTATTGTGGGGAAAGGGAATGTTTATGGCTTTTTTATCTATGATAAAACTTTTGTAGGTTTGCACTGTGATTTTGAAGTTAGTGTGCATCCGTTGTGCATCCACAACCCATGCCAGAATAATGGAACCTGTCATGTTTCACCTAATACTGACAATTATCTCTGTACCTGCATGACCGGTGAGTATTCTTAATAATATGTAATTTAAAACAATGTCTTTCAAGTACACCTAGTTGCATTTGAATACTCTGAATAATGGAAATCTGATATTTTCAAACATTCTATGGGTGTATCACAAAAATTGGATTGAAATACTATACAGCCACATTGCACCAATTTACAGGCGATTTTAGCATCTTAATCAAATAAATATATACAATTAAGTAGAATATGTAAAATTTTCAATATATTACATAGATGAGGGATGGCGAACCTATGGCACGCGTGTCACAGCTGGCACGCGAGACTATTTTGCATGGCACGCGAATGAAGAGAAAAAATCAATGTGATTATACAAAAAATT
>JAGVSQ010013672.1:0-10988 GCA_022683975.1 Rhyacophila evoluta
TTACGCGTTTTCTCTTGGAACGTATCTACCGCGTAAATCGAGGGATGAGTGTATAGCATATGTGAGTTTGTCATGTTTAGCCTTAGTGTGCATAATTCCTTTTCAAGGTAAGTCCAATTAAACTTTTGTGTTTTTTTTATTATGTTTTCATATCGTGGATATCTATATCGAGCTCTTTGTACTTGCCAACTCGGTGGACTGGCAAACTATTTTGAGGCATAAATTATGACTTCGCCTGCTTCATGCCCAAGGGTCTTTCATCAGCCCATCAAACTGCCGCTTACGATTTCTGCCGAAAAAGACTCGATGTATTGCGTAATTGTAGCGGTTATAGTAAAATCACTTCAATAAATTTACAAATTTTGTGGAAAATTTAATATATCTTCCATTTATAAAATATGGTAATATTGTTTTTAAAGAAGTGGAAATTCATTCATATACTATCCAAGAAAGTAAATGTAACGTAGTGCATGTAAAACTAGCTAGTAAATAAATGTCTTACTATCGCATTAGAATTATGATTCGCTGTATTTTTAATCTTTTATTATTTTAAATAATTCATAAATTTATTTTATCAAACGAGGTTCGAATAGAAATATGTTGATTTTTCAAAAAACGAAATCGAGTACCACTAAAAGCTCGCGGCTTTTCAACCACAAAAAAAAAAAAAAAAGAAAAACATATATTTTTAAGCTAAAATGGATTCCGCTTTAAAAAACCACTCACCACCGTGATAGCTTAATTTTGTAAGCTCAAGTAGGATGCCCATTTACTTTTAAAAAATCATTTCACAGAAAATATTCTGAAAGCTCTGCCTATAAGTACCTATATTTAAAAATAGTACGAGTTTTCAACATTCATAAAAAGGTAACATCAAAAATCGACAAAACACAACAATCATTCCAGTGTTGAACATAATTGACAATTATTAATAAGGACTGACCTCAATTCAATGCGGTGTTGCTGTGTTAAATAATGAAATTGAGCCCTGTCCCTGCCTTTTTTTAAATTCTTGTCAAACACTTTTCCAATATTCTTAAAGTACATTTCCAATATTTTTATGGCTACGTGTTGAAATTTTCATAGAAGTATGATGAAATTTTAAAATCATATATCTGAAAAAGGATTATTTAATCGTGTATTTATTGGTTTATTATCCACTAAAGTTTACAATTATTTTCTCAAGTTTGGAATATATAATATTCATGTGAGCCAAAAGATTGTATGTAACATAATATTGATGTCGGAAGAACTGCAAGAGCACGCCCTCGCCTGGGAAAAATGTTCGATTCTGGGTCGGCTTCACTATACTGCTGAGTAAATAACTCAAACAAAGCTTTAAATATTGAAGTCATCCATGACGGAGTAAATTTTCAGCAAGCAAATCGCGAATGAAGAATTCATTTGGATGAAATTTTAAATAAGAAAAAAATCAATAAGGTTTTTCTACCTATTAAGTGGGTCACGGAAAGCGTAAATAAAACTGTAATTGCCGTGAAATAGCGATGAATAAATGAATCCGTCCGTTAAAAATACCACTGCATCGGTTTAAGTAATGTCATAAGTTCTATCCCAGTCAGAAATCAGTTTTTAGACAACGGGAATTACAAATTCAATTCTCGCGTGATCGAAATAACCACGAAGTTGTGAAAATATAGAAATTAATAATCTTTCTCGTCATCATTATTCACGCAACAATCCGTAGTGGATCCTAGTGTTATCCAAATGCTTACGTCATTTTGATCAGCACTTTAGCAAATATATCACTTAGATAACTTGAGTCTCTCGATAATGCATCCAACATATTTCAGCAAATACTCACGATTTGAGTTTCGTCAACTGTGGTGTATTTTATCGCCTGGAACTTAAGCAGTATATATTATTTTCTTTTCCAATATCATAAATTTAATAAAAAACAATATATTTGATGACTAGTATTATCATTTACATTATTAAGCAGCGCTTCTATAATTCTCTGATAATCTAAGTATACGCTCTAAGCCAGTATCCGCAACCGTTGTGTGTGCCGCAAGGACAATCCTGGGTGTGCCGTGGTGCATTTTTCCAATATCAGAAAAACATAAAAAAATATTGGCGGCATTCCTTAATTTTTAACTCGTGGTGTGCCGCGAAATTTTGGAATAAAACTATACTATAATGGGTACAACGTTCACAAAAATCGTTTATAAAGATAATGAAAAAAAATTAAACATTAGAAAACTAAACGAAATTTAATATAAATTTCACAATATAAATGACTATTCTATTTAAAACTTAATATTGTCAATAATTGTTTGGGTTCTGCTACCAACATAAAGATTCAACTAAAGGTGTTGCATTAAATCTAAAAGACACTGTATTAAACCACTCGAAAACTGTTGAAATATATTTGCAAAAATATTATGTTTCCGATATTTGACAGACGTGATCAACAGTAAAATGATAAAAAATAAAAAAATCTGTCCAAGACAAAAAAACAAAACATAGTTGATTGATATTAGGTTTGTGCTTCATATAATTTTGCAATGAAAAATTATCTTGTATGAAACGAACTTGAACGTTACGATATTAATTAGGTTTTGATTATAATATATAGATTCATTATAGAGAAGTCTTTTTTTAACCTAACATATACACAAAAGTAAAGTCTAGTTTTTAGTCCTCCGAATCAAGAAGCCAAAATGTCAAACTAACATTTCTTTTTATTCGCTAAAAGTAGTTTCTCTGAGCTCGTGTTATTGCTGTTGGTTAAAGTTAAATTCTATCTCAGTTGTATGTCTAAGATTATAGTATTATAGGTTTAATGAAAGTTTTCGATTAAAAGTTGAAGTGATAACGTAGGTAATGAACGAATCGTTGGAATCATTACTATTTCAGCTATGTCGGCGGTAAACTTTTCAAGTATTTACGAATCGTAGGTTCATTCATTATGAACGTAAAAAATATTGATTTTTTTGCGATCCGGTATACACCTACGTATATGTAAACGTTTCGTCACGCACTTAGCGCCCACGGGTTGTTGAACTTGATTCAGAGCCGAGATATTTATGTTATCATTTCACATTAATTTGTGTCAACATTGTATGAATTTTCTACATTCATTCAAGTGACATTCGTCACAATAAGACATATGATCTATCATATTAATGTAAGATGAATACTTACTACGAGCACTCATAATCGATTGTTGTTTCTATAGCTGAGTAGCTAAAAGATTACATTAGTAGAAGTATTAAATTTTCGTGTAATCGGAATAAAAACTTTCATAAGATACTAACAACTTGAAGTAGTCAAATAATTTCTGTATGCACTACAAATATCAATTTTAACCTCAAACGTAGACTGTATTAATAAAATTTTGAACGATAGTTCGAAAGAAATAAAAGAAAGGCACTGTTATTTGACAATTCTTAAAATTGAAAACCAAACAAAAGAAAGCTATTTTTTTAAATTCAAATTATTTGTCATAAGTATAGTTATTTAAAAAAAAAAAATTAATCAAAAGTATTACAATACAAGAAGAGGCTTTTATACATTTTATCTCTTTTGCTTAATGTAAATATATGCAACACTTTATTATTAGAATATAAAGATTTATCATGAGAAATTATCGGTAGTTGATCGGCAAACGTGCAACGTTAAGTACCAGGTATTAAATATTTGAATATCACGTTTGTATCAAGACTTAAAAATCGTAATAGCCAAGATTAAGTATCCAAAGAGTTGATCGATTGACTAACAATGAATCGATGCGAGCAAAAATCTGTCATAATAAGTTTTTTTACTATGAAAATCCATGTGAAAATACATTCGTTGTGAATATAATTTAAAAAAGAATTTACATATTCTGGTTGTCAACTGACAATTTCTATAATATAATATAGTTCTAAGAATGGTAATACATTAAACCGAAAAGCATATACTAAAATGACTAACTTTTGCTTCATTGAATAGGCTTTATGTTATTACAATATTTGAATATTGAAACCGTAGAAAACGTTCACGCTATTCCCCTGTGCTTATAGAATAACAAGCCTCTTAATTATGATAATTGAATAGGTTTTCCCATTTGCGTAGTCAATAGTGGATGAAATCTACGTTCAAATAATAGATGGTAATTTTCGTTTCAATGCGGGAATAGAGACATATTGTATTGTTGAATACAAGTTCAAAAGCTTTGTTTTCTTGGTCAGATTAAATTTAACGTGAATGCGTTCTTAAATGTGAATTATGTTTCGTTGAATAAGAAAATATTTCCCTACAAAGAAAATATTCTCGTCGTAAATATAAATCGTAATATTTGAAATAATTTCATCGATGAATGATGAATATTTGAGATGGTTTCCTTAACGAATTTCTATAGAAATTGTATGTACTCCGTAAGTATAGACAGTGGATCCTCTTGTGCATGTATGTTTATATTGTATATTATACTAACATGGTATCGTGAATGAATTTTGAGTATATTAATAAAATCGTAAATTATTGGTTATGTTGCTTAAATTTTCCATACTGAAGTTGTTTGAAAATCAGAATTGTTCCTTTATTAAAATTATTTGGATTTCTTGTTTCTTATATCGGTTTATTGCTGTAATAATACTTCAATCGGTAGTTGATCAGTAAACGCGTTCGGTTCAATGTCGGAGGTCTCGGGTTGAAATCCGGCAGACGCACAAGTATTTAAATAAAATGAAAAGATGTAGAATTGGATACATAGCATCATAAGCGATTGGTTAACAATCCTCGAAAAACTATGAAGAAATATTATTAAATTGTCGAGATATATATAGTTCATAAACGTTGAAGTGAAAAATGCGAAGATGAAGAATAGTTTTTCATTTCATGGAAATGCGCAAAATATGTATGCGCTCATCTACTCAAATTTTTAGATAGTGGGGATATAGCACAATAATAAACATAAATTCATTCGAATAATTTTGGCATGAAAAACATTGCAATAGTGAATATAATAACAATGAAGACTTATCAATTGAATTATTAATAAATTTCTGAAACTCTGTATCACAAAGTTTGAAACATATAATATATTAATTTGTGATTATGTAAATCACATCAACGTTGTGCAGGTCAAGTCTCTCTATAGTGAAGTTCGTATAATCAACGTAAATATTTCTTTACGTGAATTTTCGTCATACTGTCATAAAAGTAAGTTATTCTCGATATTTCGTTACTTTTTTTGATTTTTATTTAACATAAACATTTCAGGTCACTAAAGTATCTTTTCTATATTATTTCTATCTACGTGTACATTTTAAATTAGCTTTGTATTTAAGAAGATAAGAAATAGTAGCTCTTAAGTAAATATGCTAGTTTAGAACTTTGTTAAATGAATTATTTGCCTCCCGCTACATGTACATTGGATCTTTAGTCGTATGTTCAGAACATTTTCCGCAGTAAAGTCTCGTTTCATGAGCTTGCAGTATATCAAACGTAAACGTAGCATAACGTATGCTATGTTCATACGTGACGATGGCCGACGGTCTCGGTGCTTTCTCTACAGCCTCACCAGGGGCAGATCGGCAATAAAATCCACCCTTAAGTGCACGTGGATTGCCTAAGGCGGTATATTGGAAAATATAGTAAATACCATGCATGCTCTTAACGTTTTATATGATATGTATTATAAAATAATTGTACAGAGTAAAAAATATCCTTTAATTCGAAACATCTTTATTTTTTTCAATATTTTGTAAATTCCATTGTGATTTATTTTCGGATCCTATTCGCCCAACCACCGTTGTCAGCTGTACATACACATTTTTCACTATATTTCATCTGAAATTAGTGGGTAAAGAAACATAATAGCATAACCATAAAAGTAACTGATGATTAAGCCTATATTTTCATATAAAATTATTATATTATAAGCGAAAGATTCCAAAATACTAAAAGTTATTGAAATATAATATGGCAAAGTAAATGTGACATTTTCCTCGAAATATTAATAACTCTTGTATTGATAGATTCTTATTACTATCAGTGGAAAATTCGTTATGATTCGCAGCACATTATATTGACAACGCTATAAATCAAATATCTAAATTTATAAATAATATTGTAGTCAATTTAAAAACACTGAGTATAGTAATTTAAAGAAATCGTTAACATGTAAGGGTAGAAAGAAATCAGATAGGTAGAGAACCTTACAAAAAATGATATACTAGACCACATCTCAAAGCAAATATCCACATATAAGATAGACAAGCAACTGCAGGAAAGATAACGAAAGGCTAAATGTGGTGCCTGGAGGATGGCTGTTATAGATCTCAATTTACAGTCATAGACAAGATAGAAAGATAATAAGTAATTATTCAATAATATTTAATATTTTTATCGTGAGATCTTGCTCTGATCAATCGGCTATAATATCATAACGTAAGGCTGTATGCGCATATACGTGTGTGCGATGGCCGTAGGTCGGTCTGCCGGCGTATAAATGTGTAAACAGAGTCTGGGCGTCGGGCAGCTGGCATATAGAAGGGTGTGTGTGCATTTAAATTGGATGACGAGGGAGGGCGATCGTTTCAACTTGGTCAGTTTCAGCAAGAGCCTCTTGAAGTTCTAGAGAGGTTTTCAAATATAATTAGTAATACGTCAATATCTAATGCATACTTAGAGAAATAAATATATATTTGGAACTCAATATAACGTAATTATTTTATGAAAGTTTCATAGTAACAATATACACTCGTGTGCTAAGTAGTTTTGATAATTTAATAGAATAGCTGAGGTTGCCATTCAGAAAGCTTTATACTATGGCGTTCATAGTGGTGGTCAGCAAGTAGGAAATACCGCTTAGTAGATTTCACTGACTGTCGATTTTTCAACATATATTCTTAAATTTTTCGATAATCTATGTTAAATTATATTAGATTTAATCATATGAGAAGGCGATTTTATTTTGAAACGTCATATAATACGCTACTCTCGACATTTTAAAGTTACTTTATAAAGTCACATTTATGGATTATATTGCAGTGACCAAAATAGATCACTCAGTTTTTAACATTTAATATGTAAATATATGTATACTATTTTTGCTTTCAACATGGATCATATGTATCTACACAGTGCAAAGATATCCACTCTGAAAGTGGAGTGGTAGCGATTCGATAAAAAAATGTAAATAGCGATCAGGCAGTTTTTACTCGTTTTTTTATATTATGGTTTTTTTGACCATGTTCGCTCCCAGCATAGAGCATATGGATCTACACAGTGTGAAGAATCCATTCCGAAAGAGGAGTATATGTATCTCCCCAATATTAAGACGTTTTGACAGATTATTTTTCACGAGAATTGTTTGTCAGACAATTACTCAACCCAATGGGCATCCAGTCCTGCATTTTCGGATTTTCAAAATCCGACAGATGAGGAATCGAACTCGTATTCCACGGGTCGCTAAGCACGCACGCTACCAACTACACTACCGGGGAGACGTTTAAAGATATTATTTTTGTAAAATATATTTAATCATAATAAAATAAATTTAATTTTTTGACAACTTTGTGCATGTCTTTGAGCCTGCAAGTCGTTTATTTTATACGCGCCACTGATTTCAATCTAATATAATAATTCGTCAATATAAATTTATAAGTTGATGTCTTGATTATATATTGATAATTTCACGCTCATACGCAACTTCAAATATCTTTTACACAAATAAAAAAAATCGATCATATTTTTATCGAAGTTATGTTGATTAAATATTTAACTAATAATCAAACTGTCATACTACTGCATAGATCATATTTATTATTAATCTAGCGTTACAATAGTACGTACATGGTATTTTTGTGTCACGCAACTCCAGAATATACCGTGCAGTTATTGAGCTGCGGTGAAAATATGCAACGTAAAAATGAAAAAATATGACATCGAATCATATCGCTGGGGAATATGTACCACTCCATATTTCATGTGCTGTTAGGGTTGAAATACGCTCACCGTAGAATGTGGTCAACCGTGTAAAAGCATCAAAATTACCCTCTGCGGACGCAGCATCGGCATAGCCCGCGGGGCATTACTAGACGGGTGACGGTGATGATATTATTTAGGATTGCTTGGGAACGAAAATAAATGAACGGTATTATTTACGGTTGTTTGAATAAGTAACATTTTTTGTTTTTAAAACCAACATGTTTTTTAAACTCATAATTTGATATATTGTATAAATATAGATAACCAAAAGACGTCCAAGCCACAAATTGAAATTTTTCATTTTATTACATAAAATACTTTGAAAAAATACCTTAATCTAACGCCCAATCAGAAATATACACCCAGAAGAAGTGATCGCAGTTTTTTCTAACCCGCATACTGACAATTTACAAAGAATAATATCTAAACAAGGCCCGTGTGGCTTAAACTTTTTCGGCTTTGAAGTTCAAATATAAGATTGCTCAATTAAATTGTTTTTTTGACCATCTAAATTATAAGTATTATCATAAGGCCACTTTCACATGTTTTTTCAATAAATGTACGTATTTATCGGTGTACGAGTATTGTATTCTATCAACATATTGGTTTATTTATAAGTAAAATAAACACTAAATATAATCAATTGCAAGGTTTTATGGGCAAAAAACTAATATAATATTAATAAATATTCAATTACAAAACGATAAAAATTTTGATTAGCACCCACAAAACATTCAATAATATTTAAAGTAGTGCGTTTTTTTGTAATATCAAGAAAGATATAATATACGCCATGTGAGTAATTAAATTTCATATTACAGTATTAATAATATAAAATGCATACTAAATATTCTCTAAACCTCTTCTTGGAACTCATCCTCTGCTTTTTTCCCATCAAATTCTTTTAAAATATTTTTTTTTTAGATTTTTTTTCTGAATTCAATTCTCCCACTTTTTCTCCAATTATTTTGTCAAATTATTAAATTAAATGACACAAAATTTAATTCTTCTACTTAAGACGTCTACTATGCAAACGTAATTCATGTAATATTATACATCATTAAGTACAATTTATACGGTGAATCTTAGTCATTAAAAAAGAAATTTAAAAATCATTATCATTTATCCCTACTTTAATCTATTAAAAGGCTTTTGGTTACGTCAAAGCTTTTGAAAATTTGACTTTTGATACAATTATTTTTACTTTTTTAACTCACCAAATGGGTGCTCTGTAATTATCATTTTATAATACATTCAAAATTTAACATATTAATATACCATACTTTGATTTTTATATTTTAGGAATCATTTATATAGGCTAGAATCTCGTTGTAAAATACAAAATGTATTTGCCATATTATATAAATGTGTTATAGAAGCTGGAATATGTTATTGTAATTTATTCACTCTCTATTTTCTCTGTTTCCTTTTTTCTCTTATTATAATATGCCATGCTGAATAAAAAAACTAGTTATTGATATTATTATATTATATTTTTTTTATTTTTTGTATCTGTATTATTTATGTCGACTGCTTCACAGCAAATATAAAATATATATAAATCTAAATATGCAAATGAGTTTTGTTCGGCGTCTTTTTTGTCTTGTATCCTGTTGGCTGAACATAAATACAGGTGTCGCTATCTGGGTATATGTAGACAGATGAAAGTAAACTCCGCAGTTTCATTAAGCAGCAGAATATTTACAAAAGAAAGCACACATAAAGGCACACGTATTTAATTAATTCAGTTTAATAAATCATTGCCAACAATAAATTTATGCTAACATGCTCGAAAAAAAGATCGGCCGTGCGATCGGGTAGGTCTGAATTGAAGAAAAATGTTGGGTTCACGAAATGCCGGTCTCGTAACAAATAAATAACGAACGCTTTGAATACAGTTTAAGCCGATAATAAGGACGTGCGGTAATCATTTATTGATCATACAAAGGTTTATAATGTGAAGTAAATTTATTTTATACACCTATTACGATCAAGCAACGATAATTAATGGAGAACTGATTTCCACCAGAAGTTGTGCTATTGGTAAAGAGATATTATCAAAGAACATAATATTTTAATATAGAACATGTTATTATATCAATATAAAATATTGAGAGTTTTAAGTATTATTTTTCAGTTTATATTTTTAATTTTATTGTTGTTATCTTTATTCTATCCATTTAACCTCATTTGATTTTTTTGCTTTATATCTATTTTGTTTAATCTTGATAATATGTATTATTTATACTGTAACAATAATCGATGAGTTGAAAAGCGCGCGCTTATTTTCGTCGGAAGAAGCGAATTCGACTTTCGCCACTGAATTCAGATTATTTTTATTTGTAAATAATCTAAAATTAGATTCTATTCAAGTTTGAGTGATCAGTTGATAACCAATTATTGCAAAAAATAATCTATTTAAAAGGGCTTCACATTGATAAGTAAGATTTAAATAATTGTATATGTTCATTGCCAGAGGACAAGATTGAAAATATATGATCATCCCCATACTTGGATTTTAAGCAGTGACGTAGCTGCCGAAGAGCATTTGTAACAGGCTACTCCGGGCGCATGAATCAAGGGGGGCGCAAGTAAAGTAACTTTATTACGAGAGCTAAAAAATGAGAAACTAAAGAGGGCGCAACGATTGTACTTGCTCCAGGGCTCTGAATTTGTAACTACGCTAATGATCGTATATTGAATTTCATACAAAAAATGACTGATATAAAATCAATATTATACTAAATGAATAATAACGTGTATTTATTAATTATTGTTATGCGTATATTAATACTTAACGTAACATGAATTGTTAATTATTTTGTTATAATGATATAAAACGTGTGTACAAAATATCACAAATTTTGCTGTCTTAAATCGAGACAGTCATAACTTGAGAATTTCAACTCTTGTTTTATAAGACTCTTTTGAATACATTATCTTACATACATTTGAGTATAATCTACATGGGTAGATGCTTATTTAAACATTTAACAATATTTTTAATAATTAATATTTTCGACTGATGGTGCTTGATGGAAATTGATTTT
>JAGVSQ010013673.1:0-10988 GCA_022683975.1 Rhyacophila evoluta
ATTTGTTTTCAAGTGCTCCTTTGATTCCGAAATGGGAGCGGCCACATGTGGTAATTTTATATATATTCTTACCAATTCGGAATAACTTTTCAGTTTATTTTGTTTGTTATTTGGAAAGAGAAGACTCTTTACGTATTTTTTACAAATAGGCATATCCAATTTAATTGATTCAATGGTATTAATTGAATTGATAGCAGTGAAAGATTTCAATGTTTGAAACGTATGTGCATAAAAAATCAACTCACTTACGAAAGGGTTAAGATGCAAACAAGCTGAGATATAATATATAAAGTAAATACATCGCCAGCATTTAAGTATATGACGCAACGTTTTAGACCAAGTTAAAACATCAATATTTTACATTCTGGCAAGTACAGTTAAGCAATTCTTATTTATTATTTACTCTATTCACGATTTTTTACACACTGGTAATAATTTAGATGGTTCATTCGTGGATCTTTTTGTTGCTTGTTCGGTTAACACACAAATTCCAACGATTAACCTCGTTATTTTTCTTGTGAAGATGACTTAAATGCAGCCTTGTTTGCTGTCGGTGAAAGTTAAAGAGTAAACTTAAAATATTGATAAAACGCTCAGAGAAGTATTTTCAAGGACTTGGAAAGTGAATTAATGCGTCGTTGCATTTGGAATTGGTAGATTTACATATTATTAACGACTGAACATGCTTTGATATATTTGCGCTCATTCGCATTAAAGTCATCAGAGTTCAATATCACCAATACAATATCTGTATAAAAAGCAGTATTTTGTTTTCGTATAATGCATAACTTGGATAAATCGATGATTATTTATTTATTTACGATTATTATTTTTTTAACATGTTCACCCCCAAAGTGAAGCGTATTGATCGACACAGTGTGAAGATATCGAGTCCGAAAGTGGAGTGTGTGGATCTGCTCAATGTGAAGACGCCTTGACAGATTATTTTTCACGCGAATTGTTTGTCAGACAATTGCTCGATTTTATGAGCAACTGGACCTGCATTTTTGGATATTTTTAAATCCGAAAGATGTGGTAATCGAACGCAAATCCTCTGGATTGCAAGGCGTGCACGCTAACCTCTACGCTACCGGGGAGACTTGCTTTCCTTTCCACAGCCAGCTACATCTGCACACTAGTTATGCGTACGTATACCGTGGCGTAAAAAACTTGAGACTCTTTTCAAGTGCTAAAAGTGTTCCCGGAGCAGCTTGTCAAGATCTTGATTGGCGTGCACTAGAATGTGCGTGATTTCTATTCTAACTAATTATGCCCTGTTAAATCCAGCCTCGTTGAGAAGAGATTTTCTCGCTCGCCGTAAGATTTCACATTTTTTTAAAAAGCTACAACATTATTATTTGTAGAAACCGAGTCGTAATGGCCGACCGGTCCGACAAACGGTCGAACCGACTTGAGAAGCGGCATATGGCGACACTCCCAGAGGATGTGATTGGCATCCTGCATTTCGCCACACAAGCAAGTAGGATGTTTTAACAATCGTCAATTTAATTATATTGTGCGATCATATAATATTTATACTATGCAAACCGATAGCTATTGTATATAACAAAATTAAAAATTCATAGATATTTGTGTTAAATAAATCGAGGAGTTTTATATTTGAAGTGTATTCATTCGGTATACTATAAATTCTTAGTTAGAAAGGTCACTTAATTAAAATAATGACATTGTTTTATTTTCGACATTGTGCCCGAATGAACTAGTTTACATGAACTTATAATATTTTAACAAATATCAATATAACTTGCCGATACCGGTTTCAGCTATCAATATAGGTTAGTTGAAGATACTTTCGTAAGCAAAGCTGGTAATAAAAATCAACGAAATTCTTGTAGTAGTGTTATATATATATATATATATTTAAGCCATGTTCATATGGTCATATGGATCTACACAGTGTGAAGATATCCTACTCCGAAAGAGGAGTATATGGATATCCGCAATGTAAAGACGACTTGACAGATTATTTTTCACAAGAATTGTTTGTCAGACAATTACTCAACCCAATAGGCATCCAGTCCTGCAGTTTTCGGAATTTTAAAATCCAACAGATGGAGATTCGAACCCGCATTCCTCGGATCACTAGGCGCGCACGCTACCTACTACGCTACCGGGGAGACTATATAAATATTTAGTGGAGTATATGAATATATACGGTGTGAAAATGTCCCTACTAAATATGGAGTATATTGATCACCGCAATATGAAGACCTTACAAATCTTACATCGCGAGAATTAGTTGCTAGCCAACCTATTGGATATTAAAAATTTATATGTAGGAATCGAACTCATGCTCCTCGGGTGCGAGGCGTACACGACAACTTCTCGGGTGCAGGTGAGAAAAAAATGGTTATACGGTATCAGAACAATTATAGCAGTCGATATAGCAGCAATAATCGAATTTTCACTAATACGATTCACAAATGGATATAAATTCTAAGTATGTAATTTGTTACAAATTTTTTAAAGAATAAATTTTTCCATAATAGTTATTTTTTACACTTTTATGACATATCTCTTATTGGACGCCACTGGAGCCCCAACCAAATAAAAAAACCGAAAACTCATCCCATTTTCTTCTTCTAATTGACAAAATTCCGACGATCTGTAAAACTAATCGATAACGAATATGGAAAACCATAATATGGTCGACGTATGATCAACGTGGGACGCCATTCATAGGACGTGCTCGGCGGAACTAAGAGATACTGGCATGACTTTGGAGGATGCTGGACGGCTGGCGGGTGTCAGAGATTCCTGGAAGCGCCATGCGGTAGTCGTATGCTCCATTTAGGGACAGGATATAGCGGAAGAATGAGAAGAAGCTGTGCGTATATGGTTAAAGAAAAGAAAAAGTGGCACGCTTCCGCCTTATTAACTATAATACAAGAAAGGTATAGTAACATACACCGCAAAAGCACTTCAAGCAAAATACATAATACGAGACGCAATATGTGCTGTTATTCTGGCAAGATAGCTTTATTTTCACTTGCTAGTATAACATAAAAGAGAGTACTGATGTAATAGCGACTGTGTAACATTTTGCAGACGACGTATTTCCGATATAACCCGTCAGACGACGTGGATACAATTCTGTTCAAATGTGTATGCACAAATACATTTTATGTATTCGTCAACTGGAATTAAAAACAATAATGTGTTATTATAATGATATCCGAAACAAACGTGTTTCTTATTGATCGAGCTGTTTTGATGACCTGCTTTAAGAAATGCAATATTTTGTAAACGTAAGATATTTGTGGAATTATCGAAAATATTTGTAAATTCCGATTGAAACAAGGCAATTTTTGTTCGATAAAATTCTAACAAAAGCGATATGTTATGTTTCGAATTTCGAACATGCCAGCATCTTATTCTATAGCATGTAGTTTTTATTTATAAGAACATTTTTTATAAATGTATTATTCAGTCATATCTGCTCTCTGTATGGGTCATACAGCTGATACATGGTAGTTCCAGGGTTCTCTGATACCCATTAGATGCCTTGCATCCTCCAAAGTCTTGTCGGCATTTCTTAATTACGCTTTGTACATCCTGAGGATAGTACCCGACGGTCTTCCACTTTCAAAATCCACCGGTTGGAAGAAGTGATAGGCATGATTCAGACTTTCCGGAGGCATCTGCAATACTTTCCTCACTTCAAGTCACAATTTATTTCATCCTCAGTATACATTGACATTGGCCACCGGTATCTGATTTTTTAGTTTGTATATATTTACTCATCCATAGTTTCACTTCCGTTGAATTTGATGTGTTTTTAGTTTTTATTGATTTTTGATCTGAATTAAAATTAAAAATTCAACATATTGCTAGAGAGTACATATTTGTGGAAGGCCAACGAGTCTTTATTACATATAAAATATTAATCTTTTGACTTCCAATAATAATAAAACTGGAATATTAAATTAAGCATAAAAAACAAATTTACTTGATGTGGAATTCGTAATATGATATTTAACAAATAAGGCCGTGACGGATATATTTACAGTTACACTATAAATTATCCGATAGAAAATAAATGTGAAAAAGCCAATTATTAAAAAAAAACATAGACATCAATTTCTTGAAAGGCTTATAATATTCTAACTAGCGATGCATGTACGCATACGTGTAACTAAAAACATAAGATTATATAAATAAAGACCTTTATTTGAAAGCTACCTGAGTCGCAAGAATTTTTTGAGAATTACAAAAAAAAAGAAGTAGGAGAAAGTTTGAAAGGTTGGCACATTAAACGGGGTAATTTTGATCATCTGAGCTCTCAGTGCAGAGCATTAAATGTATAAATATACTATTAAATAAATTGGTTATGGGCATACAAAACTCACTATATGAAATAAAACAAGAATCGACTGAGAATCTACGATATCAAAATATATTATAACATTGCAATATTCCAGACACGTCTGATATTTTGTATACGGCGATTGATTTATTGCAATAACTAAACGTTATCGTAGCAGATGCAACCTTTTATCTATTCAAAACGTTGCGAGAATGAAAATAGTTAATAAATAATAACAAAAAGTAAATGAATAATGGCAAAATTGCTTAAGATCATTGCGCAAACTTGATACAACGATCAAAAGGAGCGAGCTGCCGATGAATATGTAAAAGTAATCGCTGCTTATAACTGTTCTACATAAAGCATAATTATACAATGTAATATAATACCAAAGTGTAAATTATATTCAGCATAACAGATTTCAGATCAGAAGAAAGTAAACTAGATTCACAATTTACATCAGTGTATAGATATTTCTGGGAAACGAACAACCTGATAATCTAACTTCTTATAATAATGGGCGGAAATCGACGTTGTTAGAATGACTTGAAATTAATAAAGAATCGTGAATAATTCAGTGTATAAATCTCCACAGTGCAAAGATGTTCACCCCGGAATAGAGAATATGAATTTCTTCAATTTGATAGATTTTACAGTAATGAAAAAATGTTATATCACTTATCAGCTCACTAATCATGTTTGTTTGAGATGTGGAAGTGTAAAGTTAAAAAATCTTAAGAATTCACATATAAATTTTATCGCATTTAATACAATCAAGTTTTCAACAATTATATTTGTTTTTAAACAAGTCGATTTATTTCAATTTGTTTCGCTGTCGATAGGTGAAGTAATAAATATGTATAACATTGAATAATTTTATCGCTTAAAAGTTTGTAACATTTAGTAATTCATCTCATACATACAAAGATTATCCATTTTATTCTTCCATATGCGCTCCCTGAACGGAGTGACTATATAATAATACGAGGTTTTTCCCAATATACTCACATACTCCCAGGACATGTCAGCATTCTGCGACTTAATACTACAATTACTTAGTGCCTTTTCAGAGCTCCACTTTTCCGATTATTTTGAAGAAGAGACAGTCTTGTTTCAATATGGCCTCATCAAACAGCCAACACATCCTTGAAGTTATCCATAACGGGCCACTAATCACATACTATGGGACTATATAAAAAAAAAATACTGAACGGGAAAAATTACTCAACCAGCCATTAGACCCATCGAGGCATTGGTTGTCACAAATGGAAATTTGATTGCATTTAAAAGGTTTACGGCATCATTCAGCAAACGTACTGATCTCATCACATTAATGTTTGACCAAATAACTCTTCAACAATCTATTTTAAATTTTATTTATATTGTATTTAACTTCAGCACTCATGAGTTCGTGGCAACAAGGTCATGGGTTATTTATATTTACTCTCGGGACATTCCTGTAGAATAAAGCACATTGCTTCTCGATATCATAGCTCCGGGATACGCCTGATTAAGACCTGGTATAACGACGCGCCGATAGGTGGTGAGCACGTTTAGGAACCTTACAGCCGTACCCTAAATTCTTCTATTCATGCATATAAACGGTACTTCTTTCCGGTATCAAAATAAATTACAGATAACTAAACAACGATTCAAGTTTATACTTTGTAAAAAATTAAATAGTGATCTAACTAATATTCAAAGACAGAGGCATATCTTAACATACTTTTAATGGTCAGGTGCGGAATAAGTCGAGGGTTCAAATTTCATAACTAACGAGTGATTTCAACTATTACGCAAATTTTAAGGGGCTTTTTAAATACAACTGTTTGTTTGCTAGAAATGCTTCCAATCTTCAGGATATATCCAGTGCCAAAGGATGCTGGCATACCCTGGTAGATTGCAAAGAAGCTGGAGAAAATTTAAAAACGTCATACTTCGATCTTCATTTTTTTTATTGGTGAACTTGATTCTGCAAACAGGGGGATGAAAGTGGATGTTTGTGAGAAATTTAATTTCTTTTTGCTATCTCAATCTATATACAAATATTTTGATTGTTTATTTTAATTTTAATATATATTTGTTTCATTATATTTGAGAGCGTAAATAATATCATTGAAACGTTTCTAAACAAGTGATATTCTCCGATAAAATTAACGAAACTGGCAAGATGAGAAGTTATTTCTCGGAATTACTGGTGGATACACGTGAGGGAAAGAGAGTTGTTGGAGGAAATCGTGTGACATGGCCAGTAACCTGTTTTAAGACAGCTGGAGACAAGGCGAATTCATCCTCTACGGAATTATAAGTAAAATATATTTTTTATATTGTAATTTATGATTCGGAAAAAAACGTTATTTCAATCTCAATTATGGACGATTTGTTTTTTTTACTTTGAGTAACGAAAGACTAAAACTACACGAAAAATTATTTGAAATTTTTCAATTTGTAACAATTGTCAAATCAAATGAATCAAAAAAATCAACGAAAAATCATCTCCGGGCTGTCTAAATCAACGGTGCGAATAGCTTTGACAACCAGCGTTTTTACAAGCTTTAATAAGACGACTCGCACACGATATTGGGCCGATTCCTAGGACTGACTTCAATGCATTTATACAAATGTTCACACAATATATGAATACTAGATTAAATGCCACAATAGTATTAGAATAATTGTACATCTAACGGCTTCCATTAATTTTAACAATATTACACACATGATTAGTTAGTTTTATCAATAAATTTTTAGATTGTGACATCATTATAAGAAAATACACTCTTGCCAATGATGTGAATGTAAATCCAACTACTATATTATTTGTGAAGTGGCACTAATGAGGCATTCTCTAGATTAGAGTGGGGAATCCCCAAGTCTACATAATATAATAATAAAAAGAAACTAGTTTATTATGTAGTTAGAAGATCCATTATTACACCATAAATTTATTTAATTTAGTTAGAGAGATTTACAGAATTTTCACTTTTCGGTTGGTAGGACTCAAAAACATTTAAATATATACGATGTACACAACATTGAAAGCACTTATTAATTTTGTGTATTCGATTCGGATCAAGGTAATTATGAGGTTGAAGGCTGATGACTTAATCGACAATTTCACATAGGATTGTATGACATAATAATAACAAAAAATGTAATAAAACTTGACGATATAGTACCATATTAAGCAATGTCAACTTGAAAACCTTTGATCGAAATTTGTTATATAAATAACAATACAAGCACTTTGTGTATTTTCGAAAAGAAAACATAAATGTGATAATTGACACGGCAATTATAAAAGTCGTAAATGATATATCAAATGCGCTGTATTAGGAATATAGAGTTTGTAATCAGTTGAAATGTTTTGACGATATGACTTTTAAAAATAATGTTCGTCGAATATGAAATTTAAAATTAAATTTATTTTTAAAAACATTCTTTTTAAAATGTAAGTAGAATTTATTTTGTTTTTTTCTGTTTTGTGTGTACAATTCGAAAGTATGGATATTTAATAGGGGAAATGTGTATTGTTTTATGTATGCATTTATTGTACTTACGTTAAATTTCGGTCCCCATTCTTGTTGCTTAATTTGTTCGATGGTTTCCATCAACTTCTGTTGTCTCTTAAGAAGACTCATTTTTGCAAACTGTTGGTAAACTTCAAATAACGAAAGCACTTCGGTATACTACGAATTCGAGACGGTTTGTTGACTCGTTGAATTTGCAAGCGAACCGTTCACTTTCTATTACACTGACGACAAATTTCTCGCGTATACATAATTATTAATTAACTCCCTTGCCGCTAACACCGCAAGAGAAAGAAGAAAGTAACTCGTTATGCTATTCTAAGGAAGTACTTGCCGCAACTGATGACTGACACAACGATAGCAAGACTGCAAACGTAAACAGTTGTGAAGTGAGACGCAAACCGTGCAGCACTCTTTATTTAAACTTTCCCACACCATATGGCTGTCAAAATCAAAATGGTGGGGGATCGCGGACACGTATGAATCTTGATCGGTAATAAATTGCAAAAAGCGACGGTTTTGAATGAAAAATGTCGCAAAAACTAGATTAACTAACGAAAACTTCCCGACCGTATCGAAAATAAACGCAAAAAATATTATATACAAAGAATTCAATGTCAAAGGCATACAAAATATGTTTTTTTTAATCTAGTTACCGATAAAAAATAGTAAACATATAAAATTACCAAAACCTTACAAACATTTTAAAGTTCATTAAATTACGGATATATTATTTTTATTAAATAAAACAGAAATCTGTACTTTTTTTTTTAAATTCTGTTTTATAAATTTATCATACAACAAAAAAAAAACTATTCACATAATGTAACCGTAAAAAATAAATATTTTTAATTATTATAATCTTCGTTTTATTAACAAGATAAGATAACAATATGTTTATTTAAGCAATATATTTGCATGTTTTCCAAGATCAGGTTATGTAGGTTTGTAAATAAAATATATTGAAAATGCACAACTTTTATACCTACGTTTCAAGGATTTCTCAATATTTTTGACATGCTAGGGAACCATTTCCGAATAATATTGAATTGTTGTATGTTATATATATATTATTATTTTGATATAAGAATATAACAAAATAATACGTAACATGTGTACATTATAATTAATAAGTACATTAAAAATATTTTGGATACATGAGAAAGGATTGCTCTTCATCACACTTGAACCAAATGTATTAATTCCAAAATTTTCAAAATTCACTCTTTTATATTAATACACATGACAATGCCTCTTATATACATATTCAAGTACATAGTATAAAGTTTTATTTCAAATAGTCAATTTTGATTATATTACAAAATCAAATGATACTTAAGTCTTTTAATGATTTTCATTTCTTAGTTTTTTATTATTTGTTGATATTTAGTTCACTTAAAATAGCCTCTAAATCGTCGAGATTATTTTAATTGTGACGAGGAAATTATGGCTGGTTATCAAGAAATATAATGTGTGCGTAAAATGACTCAACAGAGAAGTTTGGGATATGGCACTTAATGCAGTTGCACTTAATCTAGTGCACTGAGTTAGTAGAGTACATATTATAATATATCATGATGATCTTAGTGACATTCTCTTGTGAAGAAAATATAATAAAACTCAAATTTAGATCTCAAATCTGAAATCTATTAGATGAAGTAAGATCTTATGGTGGAGAGCAAAATTTCTGACACGTCTGTATTTGTGGATACTATCCGTGGCTTTATACAACCGATTTCCTTTTAGACGTGTTTGTCTACTGTAGTAAAAAAACCAAGAATAAATTTATTTCATATTTAATTACGCATTTTTTCGATTACGTGGTGTAGTGTGACATGAAGAATCCAGAAAACGAGCTGTTTTTTATTTCAAATTATAGGACTAGCCTACGAGTAGGAATAATGCCAATACAGATAGAATTGCTGTGTTAAACCAAATTGTTTTAGACATTGATATCTTCCACTTAAGTGTGTTTAGATGGATGCTATTTTATAAATTTCTAATTTTCTCGGTACACCTTTTTTATTATCTTTCACATATCTTGTCTTTACATTTTTTTCTTGAATAATTAATTTAAAGTATTGTTATTTTGTAAATCCATTTTCAATAAAATTACCTGTATCTGTTACTGTGAATGTCTTGAACTTGTAATTTGGAATATTCTTAATAAACTACTGAAATAAGCCCCCAGAAATCAGCGCCGAAATTGCAAAAAAATCCCACAATTAACATTTCATAAACTAAAGGAAAGAATATTAATATTAGGCTGATATTATATATAATACATTATAATATAGATGTATCTATGGGTGGTAATGAATATCAAACTATTAATGTATGTAAGTGTTCCTTGTTTTAAAGGATAAGTTGAATGTATGTACTACGAGTACATAATAGTTTCAATGAGACTTGCATTACGGCATCGAACTTTTGAATTTTTATTTTTAAGGAAATAAACACTCGGTGATAAGTGATAAGAGTATTGTAAACATACTTAATCACGGCTATAACCACTTGCCCGTGAACTAAATA
This sequence comes from Rhyacophila evoluta, assembly GCA_022683975.1. Lineage (NCBI taxonomy): Eukaryota > Metazoa > Arthropoda > Insecta > Trichoptera > Rhyacophilidae > Rhyacophila > Rhyacophila evoluta. Next base: position 10,390 of record JAGVSQ010013673.1, read on the forward strand.
CGTAACACATTTGTTTAGCAGCATGAATCAATGCTTAACATGACCGAATTTATTTGGAACTGTCATTAAATATATTTGAAATCATCTAATTTATAGATTACGGAAGAATTCACTATACTCATTTTATTTTTAACTATAACATTAATTTGGGAACCAAACTATTATAAATAACGACAAAATAAATCAAAACGATATTTGAAATACACTGGAAACATTATCTAATACAGGGCTTCTCAAACTGTTCGTGCCGCGGTCCCCTAAACTAGATAATCCTCAGATCATCCACAAACCCCGAAAAATATTTTTTTATAATACTTCGCGAAGTTATAATTTTTTGTTTTTTTATTTCGCCCAAGTAATAATAGTATGTAACTTACTTCCCGAAATTATCGTTTTTTTATTTTTAACTCAAGTTAAAAAAAAAAATCCGGTCCCTCAGAACAATTCTACGCCGCGGTCCATAGTTTGATAAGCTCCGATCTAATGAACAAATTAATTTATCATAATCATCGAAATATTTATTAGCTATTTTTATGGTATGATATTATTCGAAATGAAAAGGTAAGAGAACGGACTATGCAGCCACTTATAACTGACAA
>JAGVSQ010013675.1:0-10987 GCA_022683975.1 Rhyacophila evoluta
ATATGTATATCGTGTTGTTAATGTATTAAACTTATAATTTGTGATATTACAACATCTATAAAGTAAATAAAAAAAGAAATTCATATTAGAGCTTTAATTGGTGGAACATATTTAAATTTTCTGTAACTGTTGCAGGATATAAAACATATCCAGGTTATTGCGGGATACCAATATTTATCAAACATAGCTTGGCAAATTCTGATTTAAGCAATGAGAATAAATTGCACGAATGCGTTGCTCATGTTTAAATCTATACGTATCTAGAATTAATAAAATATCTCGAGTCTATATTTTTAGATATATCGCAATGGAATCTATTTTAAGCGCATTAAGAAATTTGACATAACTTTTGTTAAAACCACATAAATATTTATAACGCATAAAAATTTATGTGTCCTGTAACTGCTTCCATCATAATATACTATGGTGCTTGAAAATAGCGGCTAAGAAATGTCTCGCACTCATACAACAGCCTTGGTGGGATAATGACATCCATATTTAGTCTTATGTCAACGCTTTTTATAACCCCCATAAAGTGGCAAGTGAGTTTAATAATATGACATGAATATTATGAAAGGTAACATGGGGATTTGGCTTATATAGGGTAGATGTTATACCAGTGGCGTTCTCAGTCGTGAAAAGCTTAGTCAAATGAGTAAAAGGAATATACTTTTTTTACTCACAGCAAAAAATTTAAGAAATTATCTGAACGAATAACATCTATTTTATATTTATATTAGCTTTATTACACGTCTGTGTAAGAGATATATTAAATCTCGTTTTTTATTTAAATTGATTGTATAGATTCTGATATCACAAATTTATTTCAAAACTTGGCTATATACAATATGTATGCATCTTCTCGGAAATTAGTGATGATTTTTAAAGTACCAAACAGCAAAGTTTATATATAAATGGTAGCCATGTGATATTTTCATGTCTATTATTTATTGTTTTGATAAGTTTTTGTGACACAGACGTGTGTTTTCTGTTTTATATAATATATATATCTAACATATTTTTATCACATCCGCTCCAAAACGAGAGATGTATTGATCTTTTTAGTATAAAGATATGTCTTGATAGATTATTTTTACGAGAATTGGTTGACGAAAAAGTACTCAACTTAATGGTTGATCCAGTTCTGCATTTTGAGATTTTTTAAAATTGAGCTTTTCTAGGATTCAAAACGACATTTCCCAAATAAAGGCGTGCATTGCATATTTCTATATTATCTGGGAAATTATAATTTCAATTAACTATTACATAAATCAAATCGAGTGATCAAAATAATCCACCTAAAGAGATTTTTCATAATTTAAAATACGTGTTTTAATCAACTGATAAATATTTCTCATAAGAGGTTAGTTTTAATTATAAGTATCTTTTTGTCAAGAGATATTTCTCTTAGTGAAAACTTTTATAAGAAATACAAACAGTGTCATCTTTATTTGCCTACCTTCAAGAACTTCACTGTGTATATCACTTTCTATTATACATTGGTACGCATTATATATGATAGATAAGTAGTTACACAGCCGCTATAAACGTTTCGGTTGGGTTGAAAAAATCATTTCATAGCTAGTAACAATTTAATAGTCTTCTGGAAAGAGCAGGGTGCTTTAAGTAGTTAATGTAAATGAACGCTAAGCTTTTAATGTTTCATAAAATTATTATTATAACAATCACTTTTATTTCAAATTCTACTTAAAATTAATTCGATAAAAATATAAAAAATGAACTTCTTAGATTACTTACTCGTAAATACAAAGCTTTTGTCTTAATTATAAGTGTCTGCATAAAAAACATCAATTGTCTCGTATTGTATAGCGGAAAAAATATAATTAAGCAAAATAAAGCTTTTTAGCTTTAAAGTTCAAACAATTTTATTTTGGCCAATCTTAAAACATAATACTTTATAATTGCAATAATACAATTGAGTAACCAATTATATCGATACTGATAATTTCATCAATTCTCTTTTTTACTAAGGCAAAATTCAAAAACGATAATGCAAATTGATTTTTTCGTAGATTAGTATGTAATATTAACTTTCAGCACATTTTTTAAGTAACACGTGAATTCCTCTAAAAAATATACACGATTATAAAATTACTTAGATTATAGATTGATATCAACATAATTCAATCCCTTCATGAGTGAAGAACTTCTTCGTTCTATACATTTTAGATACCATTGAATAAATCCATTTAATATTTTGGCATATATGCTCAGTCCATTTAAACTTTTATAAAATAATTGTTTTACTTAAATCTTAAAAAGAAACAATGTGAAAATGATATTAATTTTATAAGCTGGAATTATACTCTCCAGTCTCAAGATAACTTAAAGATCTTTTCATTTTATATGTAAATTGGTATTTAACCAATGTATAAGATCTCCCCTGTAGCATATTAGGCACCGTGAGCACCTAGCAATCTGGAGAATGCGGGCTTAATTCCCATATCTTTCAATTTTATAAAAATTCAAAAATTCAGGACTAGACGCCTATTGGGTTGAAAAATTGAATGACAAACAATTATGCGAAAACAAATCTGTCAAGACGTCTTCACATTACGGAAATCCATGTACTTTTCTTTCGGAGTGGATATCTTTACGCTGTGTAGATCGATATGCTCCACTTTGGGAGTGAACATGGATATAAAAAAATATAATAATAACATATAATTTAACACTTTGAAATGAAGGGTGTATTTCCAAAGTAAACTTATTCTCATTATGCCAAAATTCAAATGAAAACCTTTTGGAGAACTATTTTTATATAAATGAACCAAATACTGTGTTTATTTTAATTTTCAATATTTATAACTGTCTTTTTCCTGCCAGTTTCCATTGTTATGTGGTTATTTTATACAAAAAATATCCGTTCAAGATTTTCTTTTTAAATTTTTTTCATAGTGGAATCCACTTAAATTCACTCGTATTTAGACAGAAGATGCCGATACGAACATAACCATTGCCCTCCGCATTGACATTGATTGCTACTGGCTGTTTTTTCCCTTCCATCTTCCATAGCCAAAAACTACCGGTTGGTTAATTATTTGTTTTTGAATATTATTTAGATTTGTTGTATGTTCTCATCTTGTTATTTATCAAATGAATTAATTTATTTGATTGATAAAATTATTAATTAAAATCATTTAACGCGTTTTTTAAAATCAATTATATACTAAAATCAAAAAGTGGTTAGCTCATAATGTTTTATTCTGAAAATAATATTTTAAATAAAAATTAAATTATCTTACAATATAGAGTTAACGAGAATTGTTTGTCAGACTATATCTCAACTCAATGGGCATCCAGTCCTGCATTTTTAGTTTTTTTTAAATCCGACAAATGAGGAATCAAACTCGTATACCTCGGATTGCTAGGCACACACGCTACCAACTACGCTACTGGGGAGATGTGTAATGTTGTATATATACCTTTAAAATATTTTAAAGGCATTTGTTTAATATGACCAGCATATTTACTAGCAACAATAATAAATTTAACAGAAATATAATGCATTAAATAAAACAAAACGATTATGAATCATAATGGACTAAAATTATTCTTGTGTGTAATCCGCACCAATGCGGTAGCTAAGGAAACAGAAACATACCGCGCACAACACAATTACTTGAAATCTATCAAACCTTGCCGCGTTCAAACATTTGCGGTGAGAAACGTCACGCTTTGAAGCGCCAAGCATCCTTAATCCTTCGTGTAAATTACCTAGTGACTAATTTGCAACGAGATTACGGTGAACATGAGAGCAAACATCAGAATCCAGAATACCTCAAGACAAAGTCTTACTTGCTACCATAAGAATTACTCTATTATATTTTACATTTTAATACCACATTTGCTCCAAAAATGCATCATTATAGATACCAACACTATCAAAAAGAACATTCGAGAAATGGAGTACACGTATTTCCACAATTTAAAGATGTATTGTAATTGAAACTTATTATTTAAAAATTATTGTTAAAAAGCATAATTTATTTTTAATTTTCAAAAACTCCTCCGTGATTTTATCGTCATTATTAACCGTTATAAAGTAGATCACGTAATGCGGCAAAATCTTTGGCACGAATTGTTGACAGTCCAGTATTTAAATGTGGAAAGGAAAATGAAGATAGTCTCATTTTTTGGCAGTGTAATCTTATGACACTCGAAGATTGGACCTATTAAAAATTTTATTCAGACTTAAGATTCAACTCCCTCATTCAATGAAAGTTCTGTTACATTTTCCACATATTGTTTCATATATACAGGTTTTTAATATGTTAACCAATATGAACTTAGGATTTAAATGTTAATGTATATTATGTACTTTGCTTTTTTGTTAAAATGTATCAACTTTTTAGCACAAATAAACCTTTTTTAAAACTTTTGCTCTTGCTCAATTGGTTGAAAATCCACTTTTGTGTCTTTGGTTTTAATCTAGGAGCTCTAGGAATTAAACCAGTATTTTCCAGTTCCAAATCGTACACGATAACGTCTAAGCAACTGTAAAGACAAAAAATAATATGGTGGTGACTCTGTTATCTAAAAATATTAAATGAATTTATTACATAATATTAATTCAAATATTATTCTTAATACGCGCAGATTTTTGTAGAGATTTCACTAAGATAAAGGATTTTAAAGTTGCAATATATTTTTACACAAAATATTAAATTATGCTAAACCTATAATATAACCTTCCAATTCAATCTTTTAAAAGCTTCTTTTGTCTTGCAAATCGTCGAAAATAATAAATATTTGATCAGTTTTCCACATCAACCCTTGTGTTATGGCTAAAAGAGCCCCTTTGCTTTCGTGGCTGGCCAAAGACTAAACCTTTGCAATTTTTTGCTCGATTGAAAGTATCCCCTGCTTTTTTATTACGGTTGTTGAAACTTTTCAATAGCTCTCAGTGGCATTGTATATGGAGTTACTAAGTCCACACACTATATCACAGGGGAGAATATATATTCTTTCATGATGTTATTGACATCCTGATAAAAATCGATACACAATAGGAAACATGAAGACAACAAAACTTTTCAGCCGAGAAAAGTTTGTCATATTACAATACGTTTTATTTACTTGTTTTGTGTTTAATATGAATTAAAATACACAACATAGGCATATTGTAGCCTAGAAGTTAGCATGCGTGCCTATAAATCCGAGAAATGCGATTTTTATTCCCAAATCTGTCGGATTGAAAAGAAATCCAAAAATGCTGGACTAAACGTCCATTTGGTTGAGTAATTGTCAGATAAACAATTCTAGGCAAAAATAATCTGTCAAGACGTCTTCGCATTACGATAATCTATATACGCCACTTTTAGGGTGGATATCTTTACACTGTGTTGATCCATATGCTCCACGAACACGGTATAAAAAAAAATACAGAAAGACAAATTTTTCACAGAATTTTCAACTGATCGTTACACCTATATTTAAGTTTTTAAAGTCTTATAAACGTAACGATTTGATAAATTAAACGATAGTATACAGCAATAATACACATTTATATGTGCATTATGATAAAAATGAAACTAAAAAATATTGTAAATATTTCCAAGCGATATCGTTTGTTTTTTTAATCTCTGTTAACAAAGGCATTTAAAACAGGATACATTCACAGATAATTATAAAACTTGACATGTATATTTTAGACTTGTTTTCAATTTTATACATATAATTACTTGCCAGAATACGTAATAAGTATAGTTAATGTATATTCCATAAAAATAAAGCTTATGCTAAAATAAAAATAGTAAATTTTAAAAGAAAGTCAACCAACAATAATAATAGTAGCCGAGACAAATTAACATTTTTGCAATGTGTAATTGAGATGTTATACTTTAAGTCCAATTTACCATATAACTAACTATAACTCTATTTCAAACTCATACACGGTCGATAAAATTTACATCAATCCAATGAATATGACAGCTGCTGTATATTTTTCATAAATTGTATCGTAAGCACACCATTTCGAATATAATAAATTAAAACAGATTCGCAAACATTGGTACTCATGTAAAAAAATATTTTGCATTTTAAACCAATAGTAAAACGTACACATGAATACGTGGTATAAAAATCACTATTTATATATAATTCTTGTGGTATATTTTTACGTACTTTTTTGATATTTATCCAATAAGAGGTATTTTTAATACTCCTTATGTCGTAATGTAACTTTTAACACATTCATTATAAACTAAAATATCATAAACAGTGTGAGGACTGAAAACAATAGTCATTTTTATCGACTTAAAACTCCATTAAAATATCAAAATTATCATAAAATAAATATTGGTATACATAACTCACACCTTAGTTGATAATATTCAGAACTCAATTATTGAAATATTTACTTAGTGTCATCGAAATAACCATAAAAGTATATATATAACCGAAATACACAAAAGTACATAACCATATGTTTATTGGAAACAATTATAGACGACTAAAGCTAGGGTAAAAAAATAAAACCACGTGACACGATCAGTACCAATAGCAGACAGCAAAATACCAAAGATAAGCTGTTATAACAGGTGACTAGCTGTAAGTTACAACCATTTTCAGCCACTCTCAGATAATTTGAATTCATAGAGACGCCATATAAAAATGGATCTCTGAAAAGTATCGAATAACGCGCTTGGCACAGGCTCAGCGTCCAACGTGTTAAGTATTCCATAAAAATCATAAATCTTCTCAATTATAATAGAGTTTGTTTGTCAGACAATTCCTCAACCTAATCTTACGTTTTTGAATTTAAAACAGCCTGACAGACGATTTAATCGAATCTACATTTTTTGAATTGCAAGGCTCGCACGCCAACCTCTACACTACCAAGGAGATAAAATTATACCAGTAAGTTCAACCAATTTCAATAAACACTTATTTACATTTGTTTTTGTTGCAATAAAAAAGCTCTTGCTCATCCTTCTCGTATTGCCTTTAATTAGTACCTTCGTACAGCATTAGTCTGCAATAGTTACAAGGAACGTTTATTGTGCATTTACAAGGAACCATTTGATTAATTGCCTTCACGAGTACAGCATACAATTCGCTTCATGTTGCGGCGATTGTGAATCAGTGGTAGTGTTTATATGTACGAACAGTCGAGCACACATATGCTTAGAGGCTCTTTGAACGAAATGTCGATGCACTTCATATAGTCCGAATTGTAAAGAATAATTTTATTTGTATTTGATCGTTTATATTAAGGCTTTTATGTAGTTTAGTACCAACCTGTCAATATTCTTCTGATATGATGGTATTATGTTCCGGTGTTTAAGCTTTAAGTCGAAATTCATAATCTTCATTAAAAATTAATATGTACATGTAATAAACAATAAAACACATTCCTTTTTAATCAAATATTTTGTTTAATATTAATAAGCATTTTTTATAAAATATGAACATATTTTGATGCCGTAAATGCAAGTGGGCTTAAAAAGACTAGCTATATAGATAAAGTATATTTCAAGATACAAATAATTAATACTTTTGATTGATGATATCATATTTTCTAATTGAATATTTGATTTACAACCATTACATATATTCGTACATTCATATAAATTACTACATATCTGTTTACTGATGGGAAACCTTATGCAACATATTTTTCTCACCATGGCCGCTCCAAAAGTGGATCATTTTAATCTTCAGTGTAAATATATCCGCTTTAAAAGTGGAATATATGGATCTCCGTGCTTTGACAGTTTAATTTTCACAAGAATCGGTTGTCACGAAGTTATTATTTAAACTAATGGACATCCAGTCTTGCATTTTTTGACTATTTTAAAATTGAGCGAATGTGAAAATCGACCCCCCAATCTTTCAATGCAATGTATGCAGGCCAATCTTTGTTTAGACATTTTTTAACATAAATATTTTTCAATATGCATTTTCTCGATAAGCATTCAATTCAATTTCAATTTTCTTTATGTACGAGTTAAGCCATATAAAATTTAGTATATTACAGCATGTCCATTCCTACATATATTTTTTTTTCTTTATAACATGTTAGCTCCTTAATTGGAGCATATGGATCTACACAGTGTAAAGATATCGAATCCGAAAATTATCCGAGTATTTGGATCTTAGCAACGTGAAAACGTCTTGACAGAGTAATTTTCACGAGGATTATTTTTCATACAATTGTTCAACCTAATGAATGTCCAGCCCTACATTTTTTTTAAATCTGACAGATCGGTAGTCAAACTTGCATTCCCCAGATTGCCAGGCGCGTACGCTACCAACTAAGCTGCCTGGGAGACACACTTTTTAGTATTTATTTCTGTTTGCTATTTATGAGTATATTTATATTTACTATAAATCTTTGAAAAATACTTAAAGTAATATTTTTCAAAAATACGAGTACTTTGTAACAGATGTCTACGACTTTTTTTTAATAAAATATGATACAACTGATGACACAGTAGGATTTTCAATAAGCATGTTATGCGGGATTCATACGAGATATTTATGTAATATACGTTAGGTAAAGCCTATTTGAAAGAATACTGTGCAATAAAATATGTTTCTAGCCAATTCATCTCAATCACAAAACGTTTTGCTCCAAAATATCCATCACGCACATTGGCATTTCTTTGACAACATCTGATAGGCGTTTTACTGGGCACAGACGCGTCCAACGCTTTTTCGACATAACTAAGTCAGAGGAACTATCTCAATAGTTATTTCTCTCAACTTGTTACCAAGTATATTGGCGATGTACTACAAAACAACTTTTAAAGAAGCTACATATGATTCTTGAAAGCTACATTTCAATTTGTCTATCTTAAAATATAACATTGTTTTATTTAACCACATCTACTTCCTATTTAGAGCATACAAACACCACCTATATACTATACGCCACATATAATTTCAAGTAATCATTTCCTATATTTTAATTTTGTAACTCACTTTTTGATACACAATTAAGTTAACATTAATTTTCTACAAGTATTTAACACGTAAAATAGAACAGACGTAATAGTACATCCTTTCATTTTAGTTAAGAGTTTAATTACATAATATAAAAATTAAGTCATCGAGTTGCAAAAACTATTCTGGAAGATTAATTAACAAGCATTTAGAGTGTTTTTTGCAACTCAATGGCATACTCGCATATTATATAATATTTTGTTTTGAAAACAAAATGGGTTATATCATTGATCAACCAAGATGAAATGCGCTATGAAAAAACTCACTCCGAAAAAAAGGGTTAAATAAACAATTTTTACAATTCTTAATCTTAATCTTCTCTAAAATTTGAGACCAAAACTTTTGTTGTTTGGTTTCCGCCAAATAAATTTTATTGGTTTTTTTGTTGGTTTTTTAAGTAAACTATTAAATTAATATCATATTGGGTAAATAAAATACCAGTTCTAGTCTTCAAGATTGTACATTTGAAACGTTTTGGCTTTAGCTCAAAATCATTAAATAAACGTATTTTTCACCTTCTGTAATGTTTATTCGATGTAGGTTATGTTCTTTTTCTTTTCCACAGTCGATATATTTACTATCGCTTTCAAGTGACCGGGTGATTAACATACGCGCCTTTCACCAGGGTAATGTGGGTTCAATTGTCACATCTGATGGGTTTTTTAAATCTAAAAATTCAGAACTGGATGCCCATATGGATGAATGATAATTGGTTGACATCCAATTCTTGCGAAAAATAGCCTGTCAAGACATATCTATGTTATTAGTTTTTTTTTATGAGAATTATTTCTCAGACAATTACTTAACCCAATCGGCATCCAGTCCTGCATTTTTTGGATTTTTTAAATCCGATAGATGAGGATTTGAACTCGCATTTCCGAATAGTTAAGCGCCCACGCTACCAACTGTGCTCCCGTGGAGACTATGCATTGATTAATTAAAAATTACCAATCAAGTTTTTCAAGTTAAAAATACGTAACATGTATTTTTTTAATAACATAAATGTATATGCTCTACTTAACAGGATGTTTTCTTTTATATTTATTAAAGCATGAATGTGATCATTAAAGTTGTAATTTAAGTGTCATTGAATTTTAAGAGAGCTTAAATTCTTTTTTTTAAACCTCATTCACATTGAAGTAAATATATTATTTTATATTCACATCATACTTATCAGATATTTACTGTGAAATTTATTACCATAGTATTTGCTATTGCATATACTGAGTTATACGTTTGTTAATAAATAAGAGTTAGTGCGTTGGATGTTTTGCTCATTTGCAAAACATTTCAATTTTCACTCAATTTCACGAGCGCACCAACCGACCCTCTCGTAAAACTACCTGTAGGCCGATCCAAAGCCAGTGGCGGCGCGCGTTCCCTGCCAGTGTTAAAGTGCCTATAAACTAGTACGTGACCAGAGAGCAAATATTCCGAGCTACACATATAGATACTCAGTAAAAGGGAAAAGAGAGACTTAAAACGGTTAGCAAGAAACAAAGGAAAGGAGATGGGGGTTGAGAAAAAAGCGGAAACAAAGGTTACCCAAATGCGCGGACGTCGATCGGAAATTGGTACACATTGATTCCAGAGGCGTAGTCACTTTCAAAGTAGCGCTTGCCAGTCGCGTGTTGGAGCTTTTGATCTAATCTGCGATACGCTGGACATGTTTCTTTTGAATTAGCAAAGTGACATAGAGTGCTTTATGAGCACGATTCCATTTGTTCCCCTATTCTCAAATATTATTTCGTGAATGATTTTTGTTGTTTATTTTATTGCATGTTGAAATTTCAGAATAGAATTGATATATAAATGGAAGCATTTGTCAAAATATGTCATTGTTTTCTTACACAATCGTCACATGGTAATATTTGTATACACGCGAAAAGGTTATAAAACTGGTTAAAACTAAAACCATCTAATCAGAAAAAAAATACTTGAATTTATATGTTATTTCAATTTATTTATTATTAATTAATATTTTCGACTGATGGTGCTTGATGGAAATTGATTTTAA
>JAGVSQ010013677.1:0-10987 GCA_022683975.1 Rhyacophila evoluta
AGTGACATTATTACTGTCTTTTTGCTTAGAAACGTTGGTTTACTATGTTTTTTTTGTCTATGAATTAAGAAATATTAGGCAGCAATGAAAAATATGATAAATTATCTTTTGTCAACATTGCACTCTTGCTATAAGCTGCGTTTTTAAGAGTTTCAGGTATATATTTAAAATAAAAATAACGTATTAAAATTAAAAAAAATATTTTTGTGATTGTACCATAAAATCAGAGTCTTTTCGAATGTAGGTCACCGTATTAATAACATGAAGTACGCCACTGACAAAAAATATATATTATGTTGTAAAGTTGTCACATTAGAATCCATAAATAATATAAGGGTAATTTGGGCTGACACCAATTTCTTTTTATTATGTTAATATTCCACATATAACCCCTTTTTTTCCATTTGTTATCTCACACTAAATCGTGTATAGGATAAATCTCTTTTTATCTTCTGTATGCTTCTATTGGACAATTTTTCTTATGCATACATTATACAATTGTGTAAACCAGCGGCTCCCATCTGCTGGATATCCAGACGTTAAACGGTAGGAATGGGTGTGAGTGAAAGTATTTGATATAATATTAAAAAAAGTATTTGAAATATTTCATTTACTACACCCATGAAAGCCAGTTATAAAATTACTAATTTATGTACGTTATGTTTACCGTATTTATTAATTAATATTGATAAAATTCAACAAAATATATTTTATTTTAATTCATATTCTTAAACCACCAGGGCTTGGCAAAATAAATATACACAAGAAACTCTTCTTGAAATATTATCTACACGCGTATTGAATGTCAGCCGATTGCTCAACCCATCAGATATCCAGATTATTTGAATTTAATTTTTTTTATACTAATCTTGAAATTTCTTCCTCGTAGCTACTTAACGGCCATCCTTTCAACCTATTGGTCATTCAGTACTGCATATTAATTTAAAAAATAATATTTATGCACTCACGGGGCTTGAACCTGTGATATCCAAAAACAAAGCGCGTGCGTTTACAGTTCCCTTCATTGTGATATATATATATTTTTTTTTAATCGACATATCTTTTATTGAGTTCTTATCGAAATACATTGCACTTAACAACTAACAGTATACTACAACAGGGTTTCTCATAATTTTTGAACCGTGGCTCCTTCTTGAATTGAAAAACAAATTGTGCCCCTCCCCCGATTTAGATCGACATTTTTTTTTGTTGAAATACCACATGGACTATATGGAGAAACGCTGCTCTACACTTAAAACATTTTGACTAAGATCCTAAATCGGGATTCTGTTTATTTGAGTCTTCTATTGAATGATATGCAGAAGGACTTTTTATTACCACTGTATTATTCTTTCCACAGGAACAAGGAATGTCATTGAAGTGGTATCTTGTGTTAAATAAAGGTTTTAAACGGCTGTTATAATAGTATAAATTATGGCAATATTAATCATAAGATGTGTCTCATGATAAAGTAAAAATAAAATCTGATATAGCATCGAATAGCATTAAAATTATACAATTAGTCTGACATATTAATCAAATAACATGTCACATTTAACAACCAGCTGTTTTTTAATAATTAGATTCGTCTACAAGATGAAGATTGCTATCGAGATGGTAGTCAGTGAGACGTGACCGGTTTTTAGATTTAATTAAAATCATATGATGGCAAACAAAAAATGATTCACTTCAATGTTATAATGCTCTTCAAAAATTTCGGGTCGTTCACAGGAAAATGTGTGAATTCATCATCTAAAACAGTAATTTTTAAAGTGGATTAAACCTCTAGAGAGATGCAGGGAGGCTGTGGTAGTTTCAGGGAGAAAGGAGGCATATGCAATCAGTATACAGATACGTATATCTTTTTTAGATTGATTTTCATTTGCAAGAAAATAGATGGCTATAAATAGTTGAAATTGATTCATTATTTATATTGTTTTGGTAATACTTTGTTATTAAATCTATATAATTTCATGTACATACGTAATATAATAATCAAAGTTTCAACATACATTGCTTTATCGATATCTTTCACCTGTGAGTGAGGTGAGTTTAGATGGATGCTGTAGGATATTTTGTTAGAATATGACCTGTCTAACTTTCTTCGAAGAATTGTCTCCTATTCTTTGTTTTTATTTTAAATCATCTTTTAATTTATACCTTTGTTTGATATTACTTCTATAATATAATATTTACTACGTATGTTTTTTAATTTTTTAAATAACGCAAACTATTCATTATTAAAGTATGTCGTGATATGAATGATTCAAGCCAATAATTTGTAATATTCTTAGTACGTTCATTATATATATATAATATGTTTAGTATAACCCATTCACTTTCTACGTGGTAGATTTTTTTTGTGATGATGATAGCAACATTAAGAATACGGTAATAGAACAACAACGAGAATCTTCCATATTGAACCACAGTCAGTAATTCCCTGCTTAATTAGCCTATGTATTGTTATTCATAGAGTTTTTATATGTCAGATTTGTCAATATTTTCTATGCAGAAAGTTTTTAAAATAATTTTTACTTTGTTTAGCGGATGAATGTAAAAATACGGATGTATAATAGGCTGAACGAATTATTTATAGTCGATTCTGGAAGAAAATTCTGTTATAATAAATTTTCACATTGCAAATATCCAGTTGATATAAATATTAATTTTACTTTTAATGACTTTTAATTTGAATAATCCATTTAAAAGCATCAAGTTTTCAAAGGAACAATAACTTCGTTTGGCATTATCATTTGCTAGAAAAAAAAATGAAGCCGTAAAGCTGGTCCTGGCTTGGCCACGTATTGCTGAAACCTCAAAATTATATCAGCATATGGATTATATGAAATAGAGAGATTATAAATGCATGTCTAGAAAATGAAAATTTATCTTGACAGAATGTTTTTCTCCTCGGGATCTCTTTCCTCCTGTGGTATAACTTCGTTCGCAACGAGAAGATAAGAAAAAAAACCACCCAGCCATTGATCACTGGGAAAGTAAAATAGCGACGCTGGACCTGGCTCGGTTACATATTGCGCAGGCCCCAAGAGAGCCTTAACCAGACCTGTCCATTCTTTAATCCAACCGGTTATCGGCGTCCTGGAAGACCGCTAAATACTATCTGTAGACATTCTAAGAACACATTGTTCGGTGGAGTTACGAGCTGCAAGAATGACCTGATAGGGCGCATGGATATTGCCCGGTGACATGGACTCTTGGAGACGGCATGTGGTATCCATATGCGTCACTTAGAAAGCAGATTTGTTAAATATTTGATTATTTATGTTTAAATACTACCACGATCTGTTTCAAAAATATTGCAGAATATTTCTTTATCATTCTATGGTTTGTCTGACTAAAGCAGTTTGAATTCGTGAAGCTTTTTTCATTTGAAAAAGTTCTGCGAATCAGACAAAGAACAACTTGTTCAATGTTCTAATTAAAGCATTCTCGGCTATTTTGCACTTATGGGGTTTCGAATGATTGCTTCGGTTGACTTACTCTCCTAGAATTGGCGAACAACTGTTAGTTATGCTTTGATGAGAAATATTAATACATGTTGAAATTTTATTTACAATGATTTATAGTGTGCAGTTATAGTATATCAGTTCCAATCGGAGTATGTATCTCACTTGGCACTTAATATATATGAGAAAATTTCTACTTATCGCTATCAATGTCCGAAAGATAGATGTCGTGTTGTTTGACAATACGCAAAATGAGTTGTTGTGTTAGTCGATTACATTTCCTAATAGGTAGGATATATAGATATCTTGTTTCAGTATCATTAATATACATTTTAAATTATTTAAAATCAATTTCCATCAAGCACCATCAGTCAAAAATATTGATCATTAATATACAATAAATTTATCAGGACAAAAAGTAATATTGATAAAAAGACAATAATTTATAAATCATAATACTTCAAAATCGAAGTTATTAAAAATTGTGGCGTCTTATGAGGAGTGTGATAATATCGTTTTATATTTTTTTGGTGTTTTCCAATTTGAGGTGGTGAAGTGTGTCATAATCGGGGGGATTAATATTAACATCAGGATATTTTCTTCGAATAAAATGAATCGCTTCTCGATATCAGTGGTTCTGTATACGTATAATTAAGAGTGTAAAAATGGAAAAGGTTATGGTGAGAATATTCCCTATAAAATTTTACGACTGGTCAGACAAAACTTATTTAAAACTTGATTATGCACTTTAAAATGGATCATTTTTTATGGTTGTCGGAGAAAGGCGTTGCTGGAAGCCAAGACTCATTATGACAAAATATGGTGTAGCATTAAAAATCGAATATTATTATTAGTTATATTAAAACATACATTTTTTTACCTCGGGATACATCTGGGCGTAGAAGCGAGCTGGGCGGTGGAGGGGTTAAAGTTCCATTTATTTCAAATATTTATAGCAGAAAAAAAATATCATAAGTTTGTTCTGAGGCATAATAATTGTAGCAGCAGTATTGTTTATTTTTTAAAATAAACGTTACAAGTTTATTAGTTCGTGTTATATTACTGGACCGAGTAACTGTCACGCGTATATCTCATGATTAATTTTGACAGGCAGCGTGCGCCGAACGTCACAAGTGAGTACCTACAAAACTGAAAACAAGCCTTGGGCGATTTTAAATACAATTACGCCTAAAAATACATTGTCGATTCCGTAGTGAATTTGCATAATGGCAATCGCTGGACCGCTGTGTTCTCTCTCTGCATTGGATGCAAGCTGACTAAGCCGAATTGAGGATTTAATTTTGCCCTATATATTTTTTCAGTTACAATATTTTTTTTTTGTCAAAAAATGAAAACAAATACACATATATAGGAACTATAGATTGTGTGCCGGATGGTTCTTTTTAATTCTTAGCCTTACATTTATTAAAGAACATCACAGGATCTTATAAAAAAATACGTTTTTAATCTGTTCATTTTCAAATGAACTCAGTAATTGTTTTCCCGTAGGCGTATAAGTTAGCGTACGAGCCTTGCGCTCGAGAAATGCAGATTTGATTTCCACGTCTACTGGATTTAAAAAATCTGAAAATGCAGGACTAGATGCCCATTGGGTTGAGTGATTGTCTGACAAACAATTCTCTTGGAAAATAATCTGTCAAGACATATATTTGCATTTCGGAGATCCATAGACCCCACTTTCAGAGCGGGCATGGCTAAGTAGTCATAATAATAAATTTTCGTGAAATTTGCGATAATGTATTTTGAAAATTCTACATGAATTATAAATGTGGATAATATCATGAAAATAAATAGAATCGAATCGAATATTTTTTGTAGAAATAGCCTGTAAATAAGAAAAAGCTTCAATTGCAAATAAAAAGAGCAAAACGGAAATAAGCTCATTATAGCCCAAATTATTTTAGGAACAAAACTAATTCCCACCAAACTCTGTCAATTGTTCTATAGTATATATTACTGTTTTATTTTTCAATGCAATATCATTTCGCCATTTACTATAGTACTATATATTATTGTAGAAAATAAAGTGCACATAATTTGATGACCAGGTTAGGACATAGCAATTCACATAAACACACCTCCAAGAATTCTTTACACGTATCACCACACGTGCAGTTGTTCTTTTCTTTGTAAACATCCATATCAACATGTTTAATTGACGATGAAATTTAATAAGTAGACAGAATAATGTGAATTTTTTCTTTGAAGTAAAAAAAAAAAACAAAATGCATTTCGACATGCGTATATCAATAATTTAGTCCAATATAAAAATCGGCTCATTTTTATTAGCATATCCACCTTTGTAATCAAAGATACAAAATAAACGTACAAAGAACCTAATCTAAGTCAAATGTCCCTTGACGATAATCAATCATCAAATTACACACTAATTTATAAATTCTTTCCGCAGGGAATTCATTTTATACGGTACTGTTTCTTGGCGTATGCTAAATGGCATAGAGAATTCATGAGCACGGTAATGAATCAACTGGGTTTGTATATTATTTACAGTTCCTCATCATACCACCATAGTAATATTAACTTTTGAGTACCAAAATATTTTTTAGTTAAATGCTTTTAGAAACAAAAGTAAACAAAACTTAAAGGGTATCTCAAAATTAAATGATATTTTTAATTTTCTCAAGAAAACTATATGTACGAGAACGAGGAAGTGATAAGTAGATGCTGTGGTTAAATTGTGGAAAGGTACATTCAAACAATGAGTGCATGGGCGTGGTTAAATAATACTAATGATGGCGATTATCAACCAAAAAACCTGTGGGAAAATTAATAAAAGTAGCATTTTAGTGATTATAAAATAATTATTAAATATGAAATCATTACCAGTGTCAATACTGAAGCCAGGATTTCATAAACCTTCTCTTTTCTCTAGTTTATACCAATCACCAATAGCTAGCACACCCATAATAACTTTTTTCTTCCGATAGATTTAATATTAAGCGATACAATTATACTTTTTACTTAAAATAAATTTACCGCATACTTTAAAATAGTTTTTATTCTGGTGGGCAAAATAATTTCTGAGTTTGGATCTGTATGTATCTCAAATGGGTAGTGGGCTAAAAATGCCCGTTGGGCATTTAATCATAAATGATTTGCATTGATTTAGTAAAGCGATGATGGTCGTGACGCGACGTGTTTTGTTGGGTAACTTTTACCCCAACGTTTAACCCTGTAATCGATTTTTGCCTTGTTTGACAACTATGTTAACAAAGCCTTTGAAATATGTAATACAACCAAGATGGAATTTTGTATCCACAGATTTATACGTAAGTCACTAAATATTCTTCTTCTTCACAGTACTTATGTGGTAAATTAGTTAGTGACAAGTCTACAGCTTGTTCGCCGCGTTAAAACTCCAAGAAGTATTGCCAGCTCCCACGAGTTAGTGGAGATAATTCTGATTTCCTCAGCGTATAAATTTTTGTCCCTCTTCTCATTTGTTATCATTAAATTTTTGAACGGATCATAATAAATCAGAAATTTTTGTTGCAATATCATAAGATTATAGCAATATAACATATGACAGAGTAACGGTTGATATTTTTAAAATCCAGTTAATTTGTTAAGAGTTTCAATCATCCACTCAATGGGCTAGAGTAAAGTATACGTGCTTCGGTGCCGGAGGTTATGAGTTCTAATCCTGCATTTGCCAAATAATTAGAAAATGTGCAAATATGCAAGGATTGTCTATCACCTGTTCTGTCAGTTGGCCAATTGATTCACAACCAATTGTCGTGAAAAAAAAACGGTCAAGGCATGTCTTTATAATGCGGAAACCCATACATTTCATTAAATGAAGAATATAATAAGCAATAAAAGAAGAAATTTTCTGTGGTGGACATCTCCATACTGTGCAGATGTATATGTTTCTTTAACAGAGCAGAAAAAAGTTTAAAAAGTATTTCTCTTATTTGTATTAAAATATTGTAAGCGTAGATAGTGTCCATCGATGAAAAGGCACTATTTTCTTTAACTTCATTTCCTTATTTAGTATCGGTTCTTGTACTTTATTGCTTGATTTCTCATTTGTCAATATATTAAAAACAGTTGTATACTCACTTATTGTATCAACCTTCGAGTTATGACTATCTCAACTGGCGCCTACCACCGTAAAATTTGCAGTAAATGAGAAAGTGTTTACCAAACAAAGGTAAACTATAATATTATCCATTTTGTTTGAAAAATGTTTTTTTATTTAAGATCTTTTGTATACAATTTAGTTTCGACTTACAATCAAAGTATCAGAATATAAGTCTGACATCAGTCAACGACAAGTATGCTTCTTCTTTTTGGTCTTACCAGAAATCAAAATATTACAGTGTCGACCAGTGAAGAAATACGATTTTTCTCAACTGAAGATCTCATTGAAGATACATTTTTCCTCGTTCGTCATCACTAGGCGCATAGGTTTATTTGTATAAGTATTATAATTTTTCCTTTTATTTGTCAATCTTATGAGATTGAAAGGTATTGGTTCAAAAGATGACAACGGAAATACCATTTTCCTCATCATTGAAGTGATATTTTTCCTCTATTTCTAATTATTAATCAAATTTTTGAATGAATTTATTATCAAACAGTCGAGACCATATTTTTTGATTGTGGAGATCGATGTTCAAAGCGGACATGGTCAAATATATTAAAAACAATTTCTGTATTTAAAAAAAAAATTCATTTCGATAAATTGATTTCGATTATTGACATATAGGGTGTTGTTATTGATAATAGTATTAATCAAATATTTTCTATAATAAGTTATTATCAGACAGGAAGTCAGAAAACATAATTAACAAAATGCATTTTAGTGCATTGGCCTAATCGACAAACTGCAGACGTTGAATAAATTACATTAAATAATGCTATATGGGGGGTGAAACCAGGACGGACTTGTAAAGAAAAAATATAATAAATTTAATTAGTCTTAATAATAATGTATAACTATATAAAAATAAAACCGATCTAAAAAATAACCACTTTAAAAGTTGAACAAAATATATTTAGAAATTACTACATCATTCTCCATGAATAGTTCAGATCGAGCCCAAAACAAGATTTTTTTTAGATTCCGTCTGTATTTTAGTTAATTTTTTTTAAATACCATGTTTGCTACCAACGTGGAGCATATGGATCTACTCAGTGTGAAGATATCCACTCCGAAAGAGGGGTATGTGGATGTCCGCAATGTGAAGACGTATTGACAGATTATTTTTCACGAGAATTGTTTGTCAGACAATTTCTCAACTAAATGGGCATCCAGTCCTGTATTTTTCAGATTTTTTAAATCAGACAGATGGGGTATCGAGCCCGCATTCCCCGGTTTGCTGGGCGCGCACGTTACCAACTACGTTACCAACTACGTTACCGGGGAGAGGTAGTTTAATTACGTACCATAAAGTGTAATATTATCTATTTATGATAAAAAAGAGTATTTTTTAGAATTTCTAAATATGGTATTAAAAAACGTGTAGAATTTTTTTCTCCTTCACAATCGTTGTTTATTACCAATTTATTTATTTATTTTTCGTGTATGTGTTATAATGATACTCGATGTAATACGAATGCGCGTGGATAAACGCAAAGATGAACAACGAGAAAAAATAATTTCATGCGTTCGACTATTTGTTTAGCTGTTACATGTTTGTATTTACGATGGTCTGATAAGTACAATGCAAAATTATAAAAATAATGGTTACTGAGAGAAATATCATATCATGTAATTAGTTTAACATTGTTAATATAATATTATGCTTATTCAAATACAGTAATATATTATCTAGAAATTAGTTTTTGTTTTAGTTGGAGTAAGTGAATGCAACCAGCTGGAAGAGAATCCCCATGGTTAATAAATAAATATATTTTTTTATACCGTTAGGCTTGATGTAGAATAAATTATGAAGAATTAATAGAAAAAATAGTTTGCGTATGACTTCATCTCAATTATACACAGAGATCAAAGTTATGATTTTTATATATATTATTATTTTCTTAGACATTGCCGAAAAATAAATTTATCGTAATAATACATAAATTATAAAAATGGCGAAGTTTTAAGTAGATGGTATGAAAAATGTGCAAATTTAATGCGAAGTCATAAATTTGTGACATTCTCATATTGAAATGGCCATCTATAGACATGGGGCAGATCGTAAGAGCTTGTTGAAAAATCGGCAAGAGTCGGCAGGATTTTTGAAAATGTGTTGTAAAAACTTGGAAATGATCTTCACCACGTGTTTTCATAGATCTGTAATAAAAAAAAATGACGAGTAGACAGAATCGAAGGAGTAGCCTTTTATTCAACGGCGTGGGGGTAGATGCGGCCCTGTATTCAAGTGGCGTACCATACTGTCAAGGGGTAGAATATATTCAATTAGTTTTAAACGTGGCATAAAAATCTAATTAATTTAATAAATATATAACAGTTATATATTTGCATGAACACTGTTAATGTATTTAATCGAAATGTGCGTTTTATTTTTTCACATGTATGAATTGTATGCAATATAATAATAATGTATATTTTAACATATTTTCGACGTCATATAATACGTGTTACATTTATTAAATTATTTAACATTTTTACTTGCAGAATTATTGCTTACGAGGATCATTCGTTGGTCATTTGCTCAAACCATTAAGCTTCGTATTTAAGATTCAAATGCACGTTGGAATTGTACCGAAAATAAAATATGCTGTTATTATATCATATAAAGTGAATGAGTGCCTGATTTTATACGTTCCATAGATTAATACGTTTTTTTTATTGCCATGTTTGTTCCCAAAGTAGAGCAAATGGATCTACACAGTGTGAATATATCCAATCCGTAGGTGGAATATATGGATCTGCGCAATGTGAAAACATCTTGACAAATTATTTTTCACGAGAATTGTCTGTCAAACAATTGCTCAACCCAATGGGCATCCAGTCCTTCATTTTTAGATTTTTTAAAATCCAACAGATGGGGAATCGAACCCGCGTTTCCCGGATTGCTGGGCGCGAACGCTACCAACTACGCTAACCGGAGAGAAAATATTATCTAAAAATATATATGTTTTTTTGTGTAAGAGTAATTTTATCAGATGAAGAATTATTTCACATAACTATATTTGCTACTACAAATTATTTTTTTTATTTGTTGATAGCTATTTCAGTTGCGATAATATTTTTAACGCATCTCGTTTACAAAATTATGATTTAACAAAATAATTTCAGTTTTGAAAATCTAATTTAAAAAGCACCGCACTGCTCTGTCGTCACTCCCCACAGCTAGCATGTTAATATCCCTCCAACAGGGGTCGTCACGAGGGGTGCACAAATATATGACCAATAAATAAACAACGGATGAAAAATATGGGGTTCCGGAGTAACTGCTGTATGGAGGATCACGCGTTTTATGATCCGGAGGTCAAGAGATCTCTTCCACAACGGAGAAGCACCCACTCTTAAAAGCTATTGGCTCCCCTGAAGATGGAGA
>JAGVSQ010013678.1:0-10987 GCA_022683975.1 Rhyacophila evoluta
CTAACAGTGATCTCACATATGGAAGTTTACCAGTTTTAAATAATTTATAATTTAAGATTTTTTGTGTTTAGAAGAACCATATGACATGTAAACCAGAGGAAAAAATCAATAAATATAGAAAACAAAATACAGTTTGAAAAATATGCTACATGGTTACTTTGTACAAAAATTACTTGTCCAAAATATTTTCCTTTCAATTTTGGTATACTAAAATAAATTCACTTTGAAAGTTCACTCTTCAGTTTTACAACAATTCTTAAATTTATTCATTAAAAATTGAATCACCATAAACATTTCTCAATCTAGAGTTTTGTATAGCTTTCCTCGATAGATGCTTTATATTATTTCCTTTTTTTACGATTTCCACTCCAAAAATGAAACATTGTCATCTACACGATGTAAACATATCTTCCTCAGAAATGGAGTATATGGATCTCCAAAACGATACAGGACTGGATACCAAATGGGTCGAACAATTTTCCGATAGCGAAATAATCTCTCAATGTAGGTTTTGTGGAGATCCGCATACTTTGGAATGAATCTTGTTGGACAGTACGTTTTTTATTATCTTCTGCTTAATTTTAGCTGGTCATTGTTATCAAAAATTAAAGGTCCCATAGTGATTACAATAAGCGACTACAAATTGTCTTTAGAAACGAAAGTGTTTGTAAAATCTGCGACCGAGACGTCTACCATATCAATTTTAATTACATCATCACGTCATTTTAAATACCTTATTAAATTTATATCATATTTAGTCAATAAAATCAGTTAATTATTAAATATACATTTTTTGTGATTATTTAAAAAAAATCTAGGTGGGTTACGTCCTTTTTCCTTCTAAATTCATTATGCTTTATTGTAACTCTAATTTGAAGATCCTACTGTTGTTACTAAGTAACACTTTGTACTTTCGCAACTGTTCCATCATACGTGACAAACAAATCAATACGTAAAGTTTGTATGTGGAAAGTCGTAAGTTTTCCCAATAAATCCAAACAATATAAAATCTATGGCGACCGGCGTCTTTATCCCCGCACCGCCAGATGGCATCGGAGTCGGCATTAATCTCGGCCCCGGAAGTGGGCATCGCAATATGTAAAGTGCGCGACTTCCGGGCGGCACGTGGCCGCAACGACCTGACCCGACCCGCCCCGCAAGACATCCGCCGCGTCAGCCTCCTGGCCCGCGCTCCTTCCGCGTTTCGCTGCCTTAAACAAGCAAAAAATGCACAGACGGATGCATTTTTATACTGCGAAAACAAAGCTGTAATTTAAATGTCACAAGGGAAATAGCATTTAGATTTATTTCTAAATTAATAGTACTTTAATACAAGATCACAATAAGAAATAATACCTCATTTCAGAGTTAGTTTTATAGTTAGAATCTTTTGAATTACTAAGTGAACTCACACACTTTTATTATATATAACAAACGTCAAGTTTTTGTTTATACAAATTTGATAAAAATCAATTATAGTGATAAACTTTATATTTAATCATAAATCGATTTGTATGTACACTGTCTCTTATACATTAACTAAATCTTCTTCAGATTCTACAAGTTAAATATTTAAGGTTTCAGTTATACTTGCAAATTTTACTATGAATACGAAACGTTTGTCGTGTATATGTTTATTAAACAATATATTTGGAATTTGTTTTAAGTAATTTTAAAAAATGTATTAATATTAATAATTCACGCTTTTCAAAAATAACATAAACATTATTAATAAACTGTCTTCTCGCTAGCGTATAGGTTACAGTACGCGCTTAGCATCCGGGAAATGCGGGTTTGATTCCCATATCTATCGAACTGTGACGTTTCCGTCAACGTGCAAAATAATCTATCAAGATATTTCTCCAGATTTTGGAGATCTATATACTAAACTTTCTAAACGGACATCTTCACACTGTGTTGAACTATAATGTTCCACTTTCAGAACAAACGTGGTAAAAAAATATGAACAATTTTATCAAAATATAATTAGCAATATCAGAAAACTTTTATTTAAAATAATAATAGCTCTAAATGTTATAAAGCTTATTTTGCCAAAAATACGGATGCTAGTTTAAAATAATATTTCATTAACATGGCTGTAAAATTCATTTTGAATCTCGTCTCAAATAAATCAAAAAAAAAATATTTCAAAGCTTTTTATTTATTTTATATCAAAACAAATATTTATATTAGATATTCATTTAAAAATAAACCTTTATATTTAAATCTACATATAATACTTATTAGTATCCATATCCGGATACATCTGAATTAAAAAAAAAAATTGTACAATATAAATAAAAGCTATAATTTTATATTTTATTAAATATTAGGTTAAATAAGACCTGAGCTTTTAAAAAACCTCCAAGTAAAACAATAAATTCCGTTACACATGTATTACACATATAAACCTTTTATTTATCTTTCTTAACTCAAATTCACCATCGCAACGCTGTGTTTACATACATGCTTTCAAAACAATTCCTGTAAATAATGTCGGTTTATTATTTTTAATATTTCCTACATGAAGATACATAAGAGCTGGATAACGTAGTATAAATAATTATCAATGAGAAACATTTAATAAATAAATATTTAAAAGGATCCTATGCATTATTTGGTATTTGGGATTAGATAAAATTACGCAAACCATTTGAGTCCATGGCGAAAGAAAGGTGGTAAATGATAAAACTTGTTTAAAAAAAGTTTTCGCTTCAACTACTCACAACTGCACTTAGATAGCTCAGTGCATATTTTTATTTTAAGAAAGTTATAATATTTATTCTCTATCTTCCATATTTTATCCCTATGTAAAGCATATGGCCACCACGTGTCGCTTCCACCTTTTCCCCATACATCAGCCTTGCATCTTCCCAATACATCTCATGGATAGTACCAAACGGTTTTTTGGGTCACCGGAATCCAAACGATAGGAAGATGGTACAGACAAGAACCATGCTCTCCAAAAGCACCTGTAATACATGCCACAGCCAGCCCCAGCTCTGTTGTATGACTATCAGAGTGACAGAGGGTTGTTCCGCTCGCTCCCTGATCTCCGAGTTTCCTACAAATCATCTGTTCTCAAAGCTCAATATGTACATGGTTTTTCTGAGCATTTATTAGGTGCCAAGATTTTCCACCGTACAGCAGCACCACCAGAATTCATACTTCAAACAACTTACACTTAGTGAGGACCGAATACGCACCAGCCACACAGTCCCTATTGAATTACACGAGTAAGGCGAATATCGAGCTCTTTATTCATGCTACCATACTTTTTTTTTCATTATTTTTCAAAATTATTTAAAATTAACACATTACTTATAAGTTATAGGGCGACTATAAAATATTATTACATTTAATTGAAGATTTTTTCGGATGTGTAAAACTTTTTTATTTTATTTTATATTGACTGAAAATGGTAGATAAATATTAACAGAAAAAATATTCCATTTTAAAGTTTATGTTAAAGCTTTTGGAATTATGAATCACAATAAGTTTGGTTACCATGGCTTTACTATAATCTCTTTAATACTGAATGCAGGTTTAGACGCATTAGAGCTTACATAATACAGCCTCATGGGAGAATGACCAGTGTTGCTAGGACTCTTAGCGGCCATTAAGACCCTGAACACGCTCGGACGCCATTATCGAGTGTCCTCGACAAAGGCCACCCTGCGCTTGCTGGCGTCGCGACGCTTTCACACAAAGGGAACTATATGTCCGATATTTGAAACACGATAATGCCTACTCCGGAAGCGGATACGGATATATACTTTACATCGAGCGGATCTGGATGTCGTTATGCTAGTTTCATCGTACTCAAATGATTTTTAATTTGATACTACAACTAAAGATTTTAATTTCACTTGTTACTTACATTTGATAAAGCTTCTCTTTGGAAGGTGAGGGGCTATTGTGCGCCCTTCAAATTCAGGGATTGCGGGATCGATTTCTAAATTTTATAGATTTTAAAATTCAAAGGCACATGGATGGATTCCTAGTGGGTTCCAATTTCCCATAATTCGCTTTCCATACATACATGGTGAAAAAACTACAAAAATACTTTAAACTGAACGTTTATATATATATAGGTATATATATATATGTACACATATTGTCACCAATATTTGTAAAGTATACCATTATTTTTGGCAATCTGTTGTATCATTAGAGCATTTTTTTTAAATAACACCTAATTTTTACATGATAATACAAAAATATTTTAACGATACGAGAGATTGTAATAAATAAAACTATACTTTACAAAGTGACTTAAAGCAACGAATCAAGTTACGTATTCCTGTAATATTAGTGACGATATATGCAATATAAAAACGCCAAGATCGGATGCTAACTAGTTTGAGCGTTTGACTGATTATCAATTATCCTTTAAAAACAACTTGTGAATAAAGTTTCTTTGGTGTAATTAAAAAAAACTTTTTCTATTCCAAGTAAGTTAAGAACGATTTGAATTTTACTGCAGCCAATTATACATTGTAAGAAGAAGAATTGTCTCCCCGGTAGCCTAGAGATTAGTGTGCACGTCTAGCAATCTGGGGGATGCGGATTCGATTCCAATCTGTCGGATGTTATAATCCAAAATGCAGGACTTGATGTCTATTGGCTTGAGCAATTGTCTAACAAACGATTCTCATGAAACATAATTTGTCAAGACGTCTTCACATTGCAGAGATGCATATACTTCCCAATATGAGATCCATATGCTCTACTTTAGGAGCGAAAATGGTAAATGAAAAAGAATTATACATTATACATAATACAACTATTTATATGACACAATATTTAACCATTTCTATGATAAGATACTTGCCTAATCTCTTGTTGAGTTGTGAAAGCGCTCTACCATTTTTATGACTAGGTCCTATTCTTAAGCTTTTAAATTATATTTTATTAAATAAATAAATAACGCGTCCCTACGCTCGATTCGTTAAAGGCATATCATATTTACATATAATATTATGATTGGCGTATTGCCGTGACGGTAAACAAGGTAATACATACGTTATATTATTGCTGGCATGTGGGTGTCTACACTGCCTGTGCAGTTTGGAATTTAATTTTGTTAGGTTGGCGATAAACACATCTGGAGCGCAAGTCGGCTCTTGCGTCATTAATCATTCAGCTCGCGGGCGGTGGGACTCCCCCCATGGCCCGTGCCACTTTGATACATATTTTAATCCTTCGCCCGATGTAGCGGATCATACGCGAGGTAATTTTAACAGGGCAAGATGATCTCAATAATAATTAGTGCTCTTATACGTAGAATACGCAAACTGAAAACGCCCACGAACGGCTGAAACAAATATCCATGTCTCAGTCTGCAAACCAGCTAACTCCACTCACAGCCATTTTAATCAGCTTTAATTTAAGCAAAAAATTAAATACAAATAAACCGCAGAAGCCAGCCAACTATATACAGTATCATACACATTCAGCAAAATTGTTTGCTACTCATGAATATTTTACACAAATGGAGTTGGTATGTCGATCAAACCATCGGTATCGCTCATGATGAAGCAATACCTCGTAAACCACACAGAAAAAATAAAAGCATTTTTAATAACTCTCTATAGTATGGATCGTTAATTTATATTCCGTATTTAATTTAAGCATTAAACATTATTTTACTATGTTCGCTCCGAATGTGAAGGATATCCAATTGGATATATATGGAAGGATATGCTCCATATACGAAGTAGATATGGTCAATATCAAATACAAATATATAAATTAATAAGTTAAATCAATTATTTATTTTTACGATGTTCGCTCATAACGTGGAGCATATGGATCCACACAGAGCGAAGATACCCCACTCCGAAGGGGGTTTGTCAGACAAATTTCTTAACTTACTAGGCATCCAGTCCTGTATTTTTGGATTTCGAAAATCTGACAGATGGGGAATCGAACCCACATTCCCCGGATCGCTAGCCGCGCACGCAACCAACTACGCTAATCGGGGAGTTTCTATACTTGTCACATAATTATTGAAGGAAATCTATTTACATATTTGTTTATAAAATTATGAACAATATATAAATACTAAGAGTCATGAAATATTTTAACCAGTAAGAATTGTTTTATAAATTTGGCGATAAAATTATATAGAAGCAGATAAAGTATCTATTATTTTCAAATATCATTAAATGTTCAAACAAATTCGAGTCAAACAAGGGCGATATTTATATTATATTATAAGATATATACAATCTACTGAAAATATTTATTCGAAAGTTTCTTAATACAAAATAGGTGCGAGCTTAAAAGCTTATTATAATTCAGCTTAGTTTCAGTGTATAGTAAAGCTTATAATGGTTTGGTCTCGAGAAAAGACTTTGCTCTTCGTAAGACACCACGAGTTGTGTATTAGCTAAAAAGATAATTTATTTGCCGTGTAATACAAGTGCTTTTAATTAATTGCAAGCATTATTTGATTCGCTTGGTTAAATACTAATTTCTGAACAAGCAAAGACTCCCAACATTGCGGAAATATTTATTTTATCAAATTAAACCGAGTGTATTTTATAATATTAAATAACTGGTGTAAGTAGTAACTCAAGTAAAATTTGGTTTTTCTACGAATTTCATATCAATGTTTGCATACCAGTGGAGTACTCAATTATAATAAATAATATAAATTATGATACCCTGCATTATATATTCATATATTTATTTCATGTCAGATAACTCTGTTTTATACCACAAAGTTTAGGTATTTATATTTAATTGGTAACAAGGACTCAGTCAGTGAAATCTTTTCAAAAAATCACCTTCTGATTAAAACAAAAAAATGTCATTTGGTGTACTGTTTTCTAAATATCGCTAAGTCAATACTGTTGTTTTCTTCTTCTTCTTTCTTCTTTTCTTTCATATGTGATTTCTAAGTGGAGCATGTGAATACCACACGCTGCCTCTAAGAATCCCTGTCACTCGCGAACAGTTTTGCGACCTCCCAAGTCATGCCAGTATTCAGTAGTTCGTCCGAATACATTATATTATATTTAGCGATCTTTTAAGCCACTGAAAACATAAAAAAATACGATATAATGTAAACGAATAATTAAAAGTAAATAACGGAGAGCTTTCATGAATTTCTACAACGCATGTATGCAATGTTGATATTGTTTTATATGTTTCTTGGTTATGTAGTTTTATTTAAAATATTTATATCACGTTTGGTTAGGTTAGGTTTTATTTTTACGCATGAACATTTAAAATAAGTATCTAGGATTATTGTCAAAAATTTATATGCTCAATTATCTTATCCTGGAACAATTTAGTAATAAATTACTTTCATTTCTATCCATATGAAAAATATTTCTCTCAATACTCCTCTTATAGTACAGTTAATTTGTTTGATACGACAAATATTATTCATAAGGCGTAGAGGTTAACATGCGGACCTAAAAATCCGGAAAATATGGGTTTTCCACACAATATTAAATTCACTAGACAACTGATGGAAAAACCTCTGTCAAATGAATACTTAATCACGAAACAAGAGCTAAATACACAATAAAAGTGAGGAACCAGAAGACTTTGACAATCAAAAATATGAACGAAGTCTTTATGTCTTCATTTTTTTCTATTATGAAATCATAGAAGAATGTGATTATAGTACGTAGGACTATTGAGAAAAACACAACATGTTCTAAAAGTTTGAACAACAAAAGGAAAAAGGATAGTATTCAATTAACTCTAGGTAACTTTATAAATACAATACTTGAAAGCATTTAAACACGTCTGGTTCACTTAATCATCTATAACGATAAACAAATATTTTACAACAAAATGTTTGATTTTTTTTTTAATTCTCTACCTTCGAACATTTAACATTCGTACACATTTTTAGCAACCAATTATGTGTGAAAGTCAAGAGCCACCTGTATTCGTAATTTTTGATTAAATAATTTTGACTTTTGAAATTTTTTTAACACTTTTGAGATGTATTCTTATATTATAATAATTTATATCGAAAGTGTTTGTAAATTGTAGTAAATTAAATAGTTGTTTTGACAAATGGGTTTTGTTCATGCTATCTTTGAAAATACGTATGATAATAATGACATATATATTTATTTAAATGATATTTTTTTAAGTACGCCATTGTAACTACGCTAATATACATATTTCTAATGGTAATGTAATATACACTGTAGATAATATAGCATAACTTTGTATAAACAAACACAGGGAGTCGGGCTTAATAAATTGGATGATAGGAAAAGGAAAAACGGAAGGTTTACTTGCAATTAACTTCGATCCACTTTACCTAATGAAGCGAATTATTTTTCCCAAACGAAGCCGAAAAGTTTTAACAAGGCCTACTATACTAGGACCGGAGTGAAATGCTGTGCCATTTTGCCAACTTAACAAAATTTTCGTCCTTTTCAGGAATAACTTGGTAAATATACTTTTTTATTACGATTTTTTTATTTGAAAGCTTTCTAGCTTTTCAGGCTGTACTTGTGCAAATTTTCGTTCAGGTAACTTATGGCAGCGATAAAAATGAATCGATGATTTTCGCCATTCATATTTAGTAACTTGTTTATCAATTTATTTACATATATGCCTAAATGATATATTTGTTATAATGCGTTCACCGTCCAACGAATTTATCTCTAAAATTTTAATCAGTCGTATTCCAAAGCTCTAATAGCGACGTATATCTGAATTACAAATTAATTTAGGGTTTCTTAGCATTTAAATTTGCCAAAGTTAAAAATGAAAAAAATATTTATATACATTTAAAGAGTTGTATTCAAGTGAAACAATCGCGTAAAGAAATTATCATGCTGGCTATAGGGTGCCGCATTTTTTGCAAGTAATTACAAAAGACCATAGACACTTTAATCTCATGTGTATCACCTGTCACTTAGGAACCATTTCACTACTGTCAGAGCTTTAAAAATGTGTCTTCTTAATCACTTATAATCAGCATTTTTTTTTTCGTTTTTGTCTAATTAATATAAGCTAAAATTAGTTCAAAAAATTTCATCCTTACGACATGGTATTTTTAACAGAATCACTCACTTTACGTGAGGGAATAAGAATAAATAGCGCTTTGTTTATACAACCCATAGTGGTGAATGATAATTTAAAAAAATGGCATAGTTTTAAATTTATTTTCTTTTATCCTAAACACTTATATTTGTAAAAAACCTTATTTATTTATTCAAATACATTTCTTTCGAATTGTAGGAACAAATAATTTGATTTTTTGTTTAAGTTACTTTGAAAAGTATAGTCCAATTTTCTTACAATCTCTCGTATTATTTGCAATTTTTTTCATTAGCACATTATATTTTTTACACCTTTTGTAAACATTTTTGCTAGTACAAAAATGTGTTAATGATACGGTACGAGATACTATACTATATAAACCATACCTGTCATTATATTTATAACCTTTCTACTGATATTTTGTAATATTGCTTATCAGACAATTCCTTAATCTTAAGCATATAATTTAAACTATATTCTACAACTTGAGATGTCTGGATCTCAATTAGCTTTAAAATAAAAAGCTCAAAGCTTATCTAGTACTATATCTTATTAGAAATGTGACAATAATCTATTATCCATGGAAACGTATGTCGAAGAATGTCATTCATTAGCACTTGTATATTAAATAGATTGTCTTGTGAGTGGCATATTTATTTATACTATACATTTAAATGGAATATAATGAAAAAAACGTGGAATGGATACGTTTTGTTTAACAAATTATCCGTTTGTCTTATTAAAAAGAGGCCCGTTGACGGTTTTAATTCTTTTCCGCACATTTCAGCGGGAGCGGACTATACGTCGATAACAATTCTGGCGGTTATCGAGAAAAGGGATCTTCGCAAGGGGTGAATCCATCTGAAGGGATATTTTTTATCCGGCAATAAAATTCAAAGTAGTATTGGATTTCGAGCCCATTTAGACAATTTATAACTATGAAATTACGATCCACTCTGTTCGAATTAGGTTTTTAATACGGTCCAATGTGCAGTACAACGTCTATAAAATTTCTACAATTGCTATTAAGATATTATAATCTTGCATTAAGTTTGTCTTTTAGAGTATTGGATGCTTACGCTAACACAATTAAAACACATCTTTAAAATACTCACACTGTATGCTATTCTCTGCTTTTACATACATCTAAAAAAAATCATAACTGATAAATAATGATAAAGACGGAATCTGTAACTGCTAACTAATAATGGCGTCGTCCAACAAATTTTGATAAATGCGTAAATTTTTAATCCTTTGAGTAGTATGGAGGTACATGTATGTCCGAGAGCCTTGTCGACTTATTTTCAAAACTACTATTTTATTTTTTATTAAAATGTTATAATTTCTTTTAATATAAATACTAGATATATCTACCAATGATATTCAGAAGTCGTTGCAATTATATCTTATATTTTCGGCTAGAAAAAATACGTAAGCATTGGGAAAAAAATGTTAACTTCGGTATTAAAAAAATTCCTTATGATTTTTCCATAATTATTGTGTTTTATAATGAAACGAAAGAGTATTTATATCGCTTTTCACAAAAATACGTAAAATTTCACATAAACTATGTCCTATGCGTTCAAATTTGCTCTCAATTGCTCTTTCGATTCCGAAATGGAAGCGGCCACATGTGGTCATGTTATACACATTCTTACCAATTTAGAATAATTTTTTATACACACACGTTTTACAATTAAATCTTTCACTGCTATTAATTCAACTAATATAAAACAATCAATCAAATTGGATATGCTGATTTGTAAAAAATGTTCTTCTATTACCATATAACGATTTATTAATAACAGGTTATTACAGATAACAGTTTATTTTGATCGTTATTTGGTAAAAGAAGAACATTATTTACAAATCGGCATATCCAATTTGATTAATTTTACAATATCAAAATTCTGAATTATTTAAAACTGGTAAACTTCCATATGTGAAGTTTACCAGTTTT
>JAGVSQ010013679.1:0-10986 GCA_022683975.1 Rhyacophila evoluta
AAAATACATATTTATACAGAAGGAAAAAGAGAGTGTCTACCAAGTAAGTTAGACATGTACCATCTCTATCTTGTTTCTATTTATCACATCTTGTTACACCTGATCGAGTGAAGGGAAAACGAAATAAGCCGTTTTAACACACACTGAAATAGCGAGGCCTATGAAACAGTTACAAATATTTGAAATAATCGTTGTTAAAGCTCTTGTATATTATGGAAATTCAGTGTCACTCAAGTTGAAAATTGTGTAGTAGATTTCCATTTTATATAGTTCGCTGTTAATAAAAATAGCTGGAATTTATATGTCGTAGTACTCAATAAAGCTGGTAGCTATGAAACAATCAGGATTGGTGATGTATTCGAATTTTGTGGCTTCATAAAATACGTGTTTTAAGCCGCACTTTAATTTATATAATGTATTGAGCAACTGGATAATTCAAAATTAAAACTTCAATCAAGCATACACCTCTTTTGGAGTAGATATCTTTTAAAACGCCAACTAGATAACATTGACTATATGAATGATACACGGAATGATGGATATTTTTATTATGATGATTTTATCGATCGAATTATCCACCTTTGAATATAAAAATGTAATGTTATTGCATTGTTTTATAATGCCTTATCAGTGGAGCAATTCTTTTATATAGTCATATTTAACGTGTCTCGATGATATATGATGATATGATGCTTTGATGAGATATAGCGACATTGCACATACACCAAGGTCTTCTGCGACAGCACAATAATATAGACATCTACTTTTAATCATCGTTGATTGTTTGCGGGAGACAGATAAATTGACAATTTTAAACAACCACTTATACTGAGGTATGTAGCTGTTGGTAGTCCGGAAATTCACGGTCCAAATTATTGTCAGATGAATACGTTTGCCCAATTAAATAAACATATGTTAGGAATTGTTTCGAATGTGTTTGAGAAAATCATACTCAATATATAAATAATATGACTTTCATTGTTGTTTAGAAATTTTCACATCATAATTCGAGTATACTCACTAAATAGGAAATTATTATACATACAGATTATTTATGAAGAATCCCGTGAGCAATCTATTAATTATACGTGGGAGTCTTATTAGGTTGTGTCTCTATTAAAAGTCAATTTCCATGCATTCAAATCCTTTTTTACTGCCCTGTAATTAATATTAAGTGATCATTACATATTTTATTTTATTTGTCCGAATATACTGATCGTTAGGTCTTCATAACTTATGTATTCCTCATAAAATCCCCTCTATGATGGCAATGATGTAATGACAAAATAAAAACATTGATCAATATGAACAGAAATAATTATTTTGTATTAAATGAATTTTTAACAGAATTCTCCCTATTGTTGTAACAACGACTTAGGCCGTGGGGAGGATAACAGAGATGCAAACTAGCTATAAATAGGTGAGTGAGCAAATGAGCTAGTTTGACAGCGCACCAGTCACAACAACTCGTTCACTTGCTCACTCACATATTTATAGCTATTTTGCATCACTGTTTCCGTGGTTTTGTCGCCATCCCTCTGTCGCCGCTACATCTATCGTACCCGCGGCCCGAGTCGTATTAGTTTTTTTTTAATATATTCACAGATAATTATGAAAAAAACATTAACTGTCACAATTTGTATAGGTTTATGTTTATATTATTACAAGTATCATAAATTATAGTTATTCTGAATGTCATTAGTATCTGACATACGTGCAGAGCTATTAGTTATTAGTAAATTGTTGAAGTCAAACTGGTAACCAAATTTACGTATTTCTTGACAATGATTTTTATATCATACAAGTATTTAAAATATTTTGTATTGTAATTCACTATGTAATTTGATTAATTTTCTATACGATTGGTAGCTACGTGATAACGGTGATAATTTAGTGAATATTTATACTCTAATAGTATAGAATAATTTAACGTACTTAACCTAAATTATGGACTCATTCGATTGATCAGATTATATCCTAATTAGAATTTAACCTTGTAGCCTTATTTTCTTCGTAGATAAGATTTGGATAAAGAACTGGAAATATTGCGCGCATTTTTGGGCACATCGATTTCAAGGTGTGAAAAGAAATTAACTGCGAATCCACTGATCGAATGATACCGCACGCACTGATTAATTGTTATCATTGAGGTGTTAGTATCGAAATGTCAGATAAATAAATCGTGTCCAACGTATTACTATCGACTATCGACCTATCGGCGTCAACGGTCATTGAATAACTGTGGCGTAGTAACTAAAAGTTAGTCAAATTGTCACAATCATGCAATTTCGCGGATCGATCTTAAATTTGAATTTAATTTTCACATGGTAATCTTTGTCAGAAAACACGTTTTATACATTCAGTTGCTTCTGGTAGTCTTACCGATAAGTGCTAAGTGATCATATATTACAATTTTTATGTTTTAGCAAATGTTACAAATTACACACCGTTAGGCCAAGTTCACGTGGCAAAAATTCGATACGATATTTTTCACGTATTCGGTTTTCTCGAATGCGAGATCACACGGCGATAGTTCGATACAATTTTTAACGTCGAGATTTATTTTTGTCACCAGAAGAGAGTCAGTCAACTCAGTCGCTGTCATGGGTTTACGCATTTCACTTCTATTCTATTAGTATTCTAGACTGCATTCTAGGAGGTTCTAGGTTAATTTTTTGTCTGGTCGCGCCGAGAAAAACAATTTGAAAAGTTTTTTTTATCAACGTGAGAAATGACGAAGAATTATAAAGAATCTTACGTCGATAGCTAGCTTTGATAAGTCGTATGCTGAAATTGAAATTTCGTTCTCCATATTGCGTTCTCAATAAATGTTGGCGATAAACTAACTAAGTTCAGGTGAACAAAACAATATAAAATAATGCGCCACTGGTAAAATATTGTTACAGGGTTTCTGAACTTCAGTGACAAAACCGAATTGTATACGGGAAGAATTTCTCTCGAATACGGGATTTGTACCGCATTGACTCGTATATAAACTTCCATTTCAAAATACACTGCCGATAAAATCTCATATGCGCAGTATACGGGAAAAATATTGTCATATGAAGCTGGCCTTATCAAATTTAAATGATCTAATATTATATTAATAATTATTAATTCGTCGACGTTATTACGTTGTAGTATGTATTATGAGAGGGTAAAGCAGGTAGCAGAATATTTGAAAGCCAGTAATAGATAGTAATTTTTCCCAGTGTAATCGAGGCTTATCAATAAGATGATCAAGTTGCACAACTTTCAATATTTTAACCGATGTTTAGGATTACTTGGAAATTATTTTGACTATCTGATTCTGTTAATCAAATACATTTTAATCGTGTTGATTGTGTAATTTTAACCGGCACCATCTATAAAGATTTTCGTTGACTGGGTCGTTTGAAGGTGAAAAGCTTTTTTTACACACAACCTGTTTAGTGAGATTTATTAATAATAACTTTTTTATTCATTTCATAAAATTTAAATATATTTGATAATTAGGCAGACTACAAATCTAATAAGGGAATAATTATTCGTTGCCATATTTTAATATTCGTATCAACAAAGATGAACGTCCCATTATTAAAACAATGTAAAAATTTGACAAATTGTATTATATTGATTCGACATTTCACTTTACACTCATAACTGACTCGAAAGGTGCTATTCTAAATACACTATCCATTTATTAATGCTTGGATAGATGAAAAAGTATATTAATATACAAGTGTACGATAATCTAAATCATATTTTCCTAAAGTGGGCAGTACCGCTGCCTGTGGGCGCTGAAGCCTTCTAGAAGGGGGGCAGTGGGCTCAGATTAATTTGGGGGGCGTTTAGGAGATCTAGGGAGCGGTGGTTTTTTTTATAAGATAAGTTGATAATTATACATTAAAAAATGAAACCCTTATAATTTTTCTAACATTTGGGGGAGCGTTGGCTCCGTATAGAAGAAAATAGCTAGCTTGATAAAAATGATAAAAGTGGACGGTTTGGTTTTACGGTATATGTTACGGTTATATACGGTGAGTATGTTTTTAAGGGGGGGGGGGGGGTGGCAAAAAAGATTGAGCGTCTATGATATAATTTAATAATTACATATTAATGTATTTTATTTCTACCTGTCAAGTTTCGAAAATATTATAATAAAATAAAAGAAAATATTTGATAATATAAATCATATTGGTGATTAATCAGCATCTGTATCTTAATTATAATCTTATTTATAAATCAAAAACGCCTTTGTGTCTTATATTAGAATTGTTATGATTACTTTAAAAAATATTATTTTTAAATACATTTTTATCATTGCTGATATCACAAAAAGTAATGTTTAATGTTGTTATCCGTGGAATGTTGTTATTATTATATATAACGTATTTGTATTAAGATTGCGGGCTCGAATTCTACAACTGCAGAATCCCAACGATGCAGGACTTGATACCTAGTGTGTCAACCAATTGGCCAACAATCGACTATCGCGAAAAAAACATATCAAATAATTTACTATTTTACTATTTTACTTAGCATGCATGGTCATGTAGAAAAAGGTGCTTACAATAGCTGAAGCTAATAAAGCTTTAAAAATAATGCGATAAGAAATCCAATTACTCCATTTCCGGAGAAGTCATTTTCATAATGTTGATATTAATGCTCCACTTTATTCATCATCGCCAACGAATTAAAAAATGAATAATACGGAAAGTTGTAAACAAATATCAGTTTGTAAATGTAAATTTATTATATTTTTCACCAGGTATGATATAAATCTTATTAATTTTAAATGCATACTAAGTTTACACCACAACGTGATAGTGTAGGAAAAAATATTTTATTAATATTATAAGTTTGTCTTAATATTTGATGTTGGCCTTGTTATTATATAATATATTATATAACAGCTCATGTTATTATTTCAACAATTGAGCTTTCTAAATTTGGATCAGGGGCAGATGCAAATTATTAGCCCCATCAATTAAAAAAATGCGATAAAATTTATATCCACTACACATGCATTATAAGAAAGCTTCTAGTACACGTATTATATAATAACATGAAGTGAATAAGTGCACAGTATATTATCAGAAAATCATTTATACACGATACATTTCGATCTGTCACGGAGTAAATCATAATCATTATTATTTTATCGGTACTTAATGTCAACCTGTATAGTAAAATAGTTAACCGGGTTATCACGAAGGTCGATAATCGATCACACAATACCCACGCACGTGCTTACAATACTATACTAGCATGTGTGCCTTTTAATAGTAATCATAAAAAATATTACACTCACTGGCTTTATTTATATGAGATAATACGTTCGTCATGTTATGAGATAGATGAGAGTAATAGAATGGAGCGTGGAAAAGTGCCAGTCGGGATGGGTACATCGTTGTATGAATAAAAAAATATTTGCGCTCAAGGAACGAAACAAATGTAAGACCCTTTTTAAAAACGTCGAATGAATTTTACTAGGCGGAGTAATATCGTCATTTAGTACAGTTATAAAGAAGCTACAGAGTAACAAATCGATCGTTATTGCAAAATTTTATGTTTAAACTTTAAGCATAAACGTTATGATATATTATATCAATCGGTGGCAGTAATGTGAAATGATGTTGCCATTCTAATTTTTTTGTTCGATATCAAATCATATAAGGTGTAGATCAGGTGCAATTGTTATTTGGGTAATTCAAGTGGGTCTTTTGAACTTATCAAATGGGTCACTTAGTCACTGCGGGTCATGGATTTCCGAGGCCTGGTTTAGATACTTCCATTGAATACGTTTTCAAGCGCTGAGTTGCAAAAAGCGCTCTGGAGTCAAGACCAACGCAAAACGTTACGTTTACCGTTGATCACGAAAAGTGTTTTATGTCGCTCTAGTAGTAGAAATAGATTACGTGTTCGATTCCCACATCTGCTGGATTTAAAAAATCCGGAATTGGATGCCTATTCTGTTAAGGAATTGGCTCATAGTTAATTCTCATAAAAGTAATCCTTAAAGGCATGTCTTCACATTTCAGACCTCTATATACTCCACTTTCGGAGCGGACATGGTTTATTAAATTTTATATTTTTAAGTTAATCTAAATGCTATAAGCAATCTAATATTAATTTACAATAATACGTACAAATCTTGATTTTTATTCTTCACTGACAAGTAATTGTCATGCCAAAGTACAATAATGTAATATTTAATAATTATGTAAATCCTTTTAAAGGATTGATTACTTCTAGTTTTTTATCGTAAAATACGTGACGGACTATACATATTTATTGATTTTTTGCTGATTTCATTATTTGATTAAAACTTTATCAATTATTGCTTCACAAATGAAATTATTCATTATAGTAAATTATGACGATTTATACGTAAGAGTGTTACGTTACGATCGCTATGGTAATAATTTGTGTGATGAAAACGTCACAATGTTACATAAAGCTTCGATAGACATCCTATACATCCTATACAACATATGAAGTAATCCGTCGTAAAAATTAAATAATACCAGTGACTTGTTTTCTTTGTTGGAGCTTTTGCCCCAAAACTTACCTTTTGTGGGAATAATTCCACTTTACATAAAAGGCAACATATATAACAAAATACTGATAATGTTCATTCAGTGCTATTTTATTATTAAATATTTGTACCGGCATTATCAATTTATAATATAAAAAGATATTTTATTCTAACTTTAAATATGATACAAACCATAATGGTATATACTTCTTTTTTATTTCACTTATATTTCTGACGTTAAATACGCTTAAAAAATAGCTTGAAGTTTCCCAAAAACAATCTACTAAAACATAATATATCATACGTAATTGTGAAACTTTTATTTAATATAATAGATATAGAGAATTGATTTATTTTATCCTAGGGGAATAAATTAATTACACAAGAATTAGATTGCCATGCAATCAAAGCTTAAATATTAATTCTTATTATCATATGTCTAAATACATCTGTGAAAAGATTGTCACGGTCACCAGATGTAGCCGATTTTTTTTTATAAGGAATATTTTTTTTTGTTATATGATTTATATGTGTGTTACTAATAATTTGACAATGTAATTGATATTCATGTTTATTTCCCTTTGCTGACCGTCATCAGAAATGGATAATGGTAAGATTCAACATTTATATTTATTAAGAATAATATAATAAATATGCACCTACTCATTTTACATTTTATTTGTAAAAGAATCCAACTTCTGCATGATATAATTTCTGATGGGTCAATACATAATTTGTGTGATTTATCTCATACGCACTAATTAATACTGAAAGAGAGTAGTGTGGGTCGCTGACCACCATTTCGAGGCCTTGCTCTTTTT
Organism: Rhyacophila evoluta; assembly: GCA_022683975.1. Lineage (NCBI taxonomy): Eukaryota > Metazoa > Arthropoda > Insecta > Trichoptera > Rhyacophilidae > Rhyacophila > Rhyacophila evoluta. Next base: position 7,342 of record JAGVSQ010013679.1, read on the forward strand.
ACCGCGCAAACGAAATAAACTATTAACACAAAACTGGTTCAAACCAACAGATGCACATTTAAAAAATAATCCGTTCTCACTGAAAACTAGTTCAAATTATAATTCATTGACTGTCGATATGAAATAAATTAATATAAAGTGTGATTATTGACACGTTATAAATGATTTAAATTGGAATACCGATTACTGTTATCGATTAATTAATCGACTTAAGGTACAAAAATAATTCCCTATACGTATAGCTTTTTTTACTTAATACATACGAGTACATCGTACATTTATCATAGGTAGCCATAGTAAATATCTCAGATATCACAATAAATGCAGCCTAGAATTTAAAATTTTCTATGGTGTATATTTTTTCAATCAATTTTTATTTAAACAAAATGCATTGTAAAATGCATACATGGCAATCTATACTAACCTTGGATAACACAAAAAACCTCCAAGGCAACGAAATTTATATTGGTTTGGTTTTACTCTATTTGAGTGCATCTATCAATCTATGAGCGACTCTATTTATGCATGTTGACATTTTCATATATATTATACGGCACATTCATGATGTCTGATTTAAACAGTTAGCACCCGCGCCATAACGGTGGTTTATGGAATCCAAAGTTTAAGGGTGTATGAAGTTTAGTTTGTCTTTCTGGTAGCCAAAAGGTTAGCGTGTGTGCTTTGGAATCGGAAATTGCGAGTTCGATTCCCTCAGCCACTGGATTTAAAAAAAAAACAAAGATACAAGACTGGTATGTCTTTTTGAAATCTAGCCGATGAGTGACCTGAGTGGTAGATTTTTTTGTTTAGCGTACATGCAATTTTTACAGCCTTGTATTATAGTATAATATAATATTTAAATACAATTTTTCACATAGAAATTTATATGAAGAGCTTTTTTCATGATGTTTGAAAATATCAAATATGAAAGCCCGTTATTTGTGTTTATATATTATATTTTTTTTATTGCTGTATTCTTGAAGTCGACCAAGTATGTCGTTTAAATAATAAAAATATATATTACAGAATAATAATAGTTAGTATTATACTTAACCACTGTACTCGTATATACAGAGTAGTTTAATCATATGTTTGCCAAAAATTGCCAACCAAATAGCTTAAGTACATACCCGTTAATAGTTTTATAATAACTATTATAATATTATAATAGAATAACTAAAATATTTGAATTAACCATACTCATATAATTATTTATTTATAATAGCATATTCTCATATAATAAATATTGCATCGACTTAACATAATGCTCACTTGACCTACCTGTCAATCGTGTCGTTACACTTTATGCAAGTACCTGTTTATTTATGTATTATTATTATTTATATTTACTTTTAAATAAATACATGTTTATGTTCGCGTACCCCCCGGGCGTGTCCTGAATGTTGCTGCCAAAGCGATCGTCGAGAAATGAGAATCACAAACACCATGAGTGCATGCACACGCACCCCATGTTAAATATTGTTTACTTCATTCTGATTGTTAAAAAATAATCCATAGTGTACAACGCAGCTTTGCAGAACAAGTTGATAAGTGGGTGCATGTTGATACCATGGGTCCCTTAGCTTCAGACATTCAAAAAAAACGTTGTTACTCAATATGTTGGATAATAACATACAATCCACGTGCGAATAAAACAATAATGTAGATGCGATTTATGTTATACTGTGGAGACATGACTGGAATAACATACTATGTGACAATATGCTATTTTAAGAACACGGTGTTTTTAGTTGCACAAATTCTGTATTTCATTTTTATGACTGTATTTAGTAGTAACGATGGATATAAAATTTGTAGAAAAATTCCAATCAGTCGTTATTTCAATATAATTGTTTCACATGAAAGACAAATATTTATGTTGGATTTTAAAAAAATCCAAAATTTCAGCAGAAGATGCCAATTGGGTTGAGCAATTGTCTGACATTATTCTCGTGAAAAATAATCTGTCAAGACGCCTTCATATTGCGAAGATCCACATAATCCACTTTCTCCACTTTGTGTAGATCCATGTGTTTCACTTTCGGAGCGAACATGGTGAGATATATTATATTGTTAGTATACCTATTTTTAACTTCACATGGAGCAAGATGAACCAAAAATTATATGGTTGTACGATGGATATCATTCTTATTTATTATCATGATATAAAATTGTAACCTAATGATAATAATTATTGAATCGATTTTTTTAAAGTATATTTTTTAATTGGTTTTTCAGTGTATAATTTCTTTTACTGGATTACATTTTTGCGTGTATCTACAATAGTTACACAAAAAAAATGTTATTTAAAAATCTGAAAATTGAATAAAAAATGTTTTTATTCTGCACGTAAATGAGTTCGTACACTCTCAAGACAGTGACACGATAATATATGTGAGCCAGTTTTGTAATTACATTAGCATGTTTAAATAATAACAACAATCGGGAAATTTAATAATTGTTTTAATTAGTGCTGATTTGTATTTGATATCACCAAAAAAATACGAACCGCCCCCGTGGATAAATTACACGGCTTACACCGGGTCATTGCTCATTAATATGTTTGTATTTTTATGTCACTAATGAGTTATTGATATCCATCTGTTCACGTTTGCGATCCAATACATAAATAACGCTGCATATGTACATGAACTTGTAGTTTTTTTTACACCTACTGCGTAGGTATGTCTTCTTACGTGATACGTTTACGGGATTCGAACTGTAAGGTCGGATGGATAGTCGAGTTGACCCACTAAAATTTTATGTACTCTTTGTTAGGGCTAGCTAACGACTATTTGCAATAATTATGTTATCTTCAATGTAAATTTTAATTCAACGATTTAATCACTTTTGCAATGTTGAATATTTGCATTTTATAATAGTAAGTAATATACAAATTTACGTCACTTGTATCAGTTACGAATGAATTGTAATGACGGTAAATAAAAATACCCATTTACAATAGATATCGGAACTGCGATAAAATGTATGCATTTCCTATTGGACTTTTATTATGATGATAGTAGTATATGAAATAAATGTATTTATTTTGATAGCTTTAAATAATGGTCCCCGAATAATGATATGCTCCGTTGGTTTCACTATAATCCATTGATATAGTAATAAAAAGTTGTATTTATATTTTTATACTGGTTATTATTACCAAGTAGATTTTCCGCCTATCAATGTGATTCGATATTAAAATACATTTTTTTCTATCGTATTATAAATTTTTAAATTTATGAGATATTAGCTATTTTTGCTGGGTAGTGCTGTATTTTTATTCGATCCATAAATATTTATGTGATAAATTCAGGAATTATTATTGGTACTAAATTAAAATAATTTGCTTTTGATTGACTAAGTTACATATTCAAGTAATGAAGTGTAACCGTGGTTCTGAAGGAAGGCAATGTCTCCTCCTAATATCGCAATAAGGCATATTACGAATACAATTAATTTCGCAACGTGCATAGCTTTTAAAACTATGAAGCTTTTCTAAAAGATCATGAAAGAATAAGAGGAATTATAATTTTTGTGACTATCATTTCTCAGAAATGTTGCGTATGACGACCGTATCGTTTTGTGATAATTTTTTTTTTTTTAACCATGTTCGCTCCCAACGTGGAGCATATGGATCTACAC